>APFE031614998.1:2078-13516 GCA_000404065.3 Pinus taeda | reverse complement strand
AATATTAAATTGAAATTATATTTCAGAAGTTTTAAAATTAAATTAAAAAATAAAATAATATTTTCCAATTTTGATTTAATTTTTTTCCATGATATTCTTAACTTATTAACTTATTACTTTGATATTCTTCTTGTTGAAAATGCAACAAGAAAATCTTAATTTAATTTTGTCTTTGAATTAAATTGGGAATAAAATTGTAATTCTACATTTCATGACAACTTGTATTAGTTAACTAAGTTAATTTGACTTTTAACTTGAGTCATGTAGAATGTCTCCTACTTTATAGGAGCCTTGGTTGAGTTTATTTTGAGTTGTAATTAATTAATGTAGTCTAACTGAGTTAAAATTAGTTAAACTAGTTCCAATTGTTGGCAGAACTACTGGGAGGTCTAGTAGTCTGGTATTTCCTGCAGTGATCAGCCAGTAAACTGATGATTCACTCATAAAGAACTCATGCGTGTCAAATCTGAGAAAGACTCCAAGAAAGGCTCCAGGTCCACCAAGCACCCAGAGAGGTTAAATCTCTTTTCATTCTAAAAGAGGTTTTGCAACTAAAGAGAGAAATTTGATCCCTTCAGACCTTTGGTAGATATAAGGTTAAGATGGATCTAGGTTGGTGATATTTTTGTATGGAGAGAACTCTCCAATTAAATAGGAAAAAGATGATGTAAAATATGAAATATATGTGATAAAGTTATGTTAAACATTTTGAATCAGTTCAATTACATAAAATTAAAAATAAAATAAAATAATTTTTAAATAAATAAAAACAAATACAAATTATTATATAATTTATAATTATTAATAATTAAACTAATTTGATCCATTTCAACTTAAAACTAACTCTTTTATTAACTTTGAATAGATAAAAAATTTCAAAATACAAATTTCTTTTTTATTGATTAAAATTAAAAAAAAAAAAAATTACACCCAAAAAAATTTATTCTCTTAACTTTAATAAATTCCAAATTTAAATAAATTTTTATTCTCTTAACTTTAATAAATTACAAATTCAAATAAATCTCAATGCTAATATAAATTAATCCGCACGCGATCTGAGGAACTGAGCCATACCCTTCGGGGCGGAGGCCCACGCAACCATATGGATCAACAGTGATTCGAATTTCACTGCAAAAGCAAAAGGTAGTAAATCCAAATACCTCACGCGGTCTCCCACATATGTATTAAAAGATTATATACTATTAATTAAAAACTTAAGGGAAGTAAACCCAAATACCTCACAAACCATGTAACAAAATAGGCATCAAAATCTTTGGTAGTTGGGCACGAAACATTTAAGATCAGACTAGATAGTATGTGTGCCAACAGAGTAAATAAAGTCAGGACAAACTATATGGTTACCCTTCCCACGTGGGCTGATTTTTGTATGAAAAATTTAAATATTTTACAAAATTATTGAGATTATTTTACATTTTCTATATTAAAAACTAACAACATATTTTCAGATTTCTAAATTTTAAAATAATTTTATTGAGCAATTCATGTCAATTGAACAGACCATTGACATACAGTGTTCTACTCCTACGTTCATATGGTAAATTGGGTGGTGCATCGTAAGATTTTTCTCAACAATTTTGAGTTTAAATTTTCTCTAATCATTCCGTTCACTAATTATAAAATACGATCACACGGTTAACTATAGTCTAACATCGCATTGCGACAATGATTGTCTCAATATGAAAATCAACCATGGTCAACCATGTTTATTTTAGTGTTTATAATATTTATCTTAGGGTTTATATAACTTGGGTACATGTATAACATAATCATGACATCATATATACATATAATACATAATCACATAACCATATAAACATCATTCTAGCTAGAGTTTGGTCATTAATGCATGACCATATCAACTACACATAACATGACCTCATTCATGACAACAATAATAATACCAATTTATAGTGACAATATGCAAGCATAAGCAAGATGTAACCAATCATAAACTCATGATTACACACTTCACAAAAACAACATCATCATTCACATAGAGGCATCACTAAAACCATGGTCGGCACCATGCATATGCAAGAAGCATATAAACCACAAGGATGATTAACACACGTGCAACCGAATTCAATGCATGACCAACACACATCACCCATTTAGTCTAAGGGGTGAACCATGCTTTGATACCACTCTGTAATGCCCTCCTCCCACATATACCCAAGTAACTGGCCAATCAGGGTAAGCATGTGATGAGAAGTCACTATGATATGATTCAATCTCCTAGTCACCTTAAGTGGAACTCACAGAAACACACCATACAGACCTTCCACATCAGCTACAAAACTCTTAGGAACCATCCCAACCTCTTAGGTAACCAACCTCATAGTCCCACTAAGTTTTTTAACTATTAAAATCTCGGGCGCTACCTTGATATGGGCATGCATGCGCCCATAGGGCTTTAAACACTCCCACAGCATGGTATGCTAGCATCTAGGAGCTTTTATACCCAATGTTGTGCTTGTGTCCCTAGGATTTGAGCCACTTTTTCAAGCCTAGAGCCTAGGTCACTACCCATAACTAAATGACACCTTCAGAATAGAAATATAACAATGGAATGATGATACAAATGTAATTACTTGAACAAGGGCCTGATTGGACCACTACTAGCCATGACGGGAATTTCGTCAAACATGCCACAAATATGTAATCTACAGGTGTAAACGAAAAATCTAAGCATAGGGTTCTCATACTCATCTGAGAATAGCTAAGAAGGATCGATGCCTCAACACATCACTTGTAGTTTCATCCATTAGGCTATACATACATTGTTCATTCATTTACAATTGAAAATATGATGAGAGTCATAGATAGCCACTATCATAATACATATTCGTAACCAACATAAAAGAAACAAAAATACCAACGAAAAAACAAGCATATAATCCAAATATAAACTAGTATAATACTCATGAAATAACACAGAGAAATAACCTCATATTAATGATGCAAAGGCCAACCAATTGTGGGATTTCTAGCACCTGACTGTAGACATGGCTAAGCTAATTCTCTCTTCATCTAGTCAACCCTGTGCCATATTCCAAGCATGAATGTGGGATCTCATTAAAGACACCAATCCAAAACCATCTAGGGCTTTTGGTGGCCAACCACCTCAACCAATCAAACAATGATTCCAATTCATGGTCGGACATCACAACACCATCATCATATTGGTGTCTACCCAAGCCTTACAGGGATCCATAGCATTTGTTCCAACCAAGGCTTCCAGAACTAGTAACTCAACCCACAACTACAGTTGGGCTTCTAGAGCATTTGTCCAACTAGGGCTTCTAGGACTAGTAACTCAACCCACCAAGGGCTTCTAGAGTTTTTGTCCAACTAAGGATTCCAGGACTAGTAACTCAACCCAAGCTCTTAGATGGCTTCAAAAGCATTTGTCCAACCATGGCTTCTAGGAACTATTAACTCAACCCAAGCTAAAGGAAACATGAGAAGTAACCAGACAAAATAAAAAAATATGAACCCACAACACCATGGCTATCCACAAAATGGAAAGGCTAGGCAAATCCAATTTCAATCCAGTCAATCCTCCATTCTAGTGATAGATCATGACTAATAAACCACATGGATATGTATGCATGCAAAAACTAGTGAGGAAAACATACATGCAACTCGGTACTTGCAAGAAAACCCCTTGTAGTTGTTGATCCCGATGTCTCTTGTGCTCTTCCTTTGCCTTCTTTATCAAAAAATCCAAGTATGCCACACTCCTCCAAGAGTGCTCCAAGAAACTCTAAGTTTCCAAGAGTAGAGAGAGAGAGAGAGAGAGAGAATAAAGAGAGAGCTCCAAAACTGAACTAACAAAAGTCTGAACTGACAAAAGACATGAACTGATCGTCATAAGACTTTTTATTAATGAGGCCTCTACTTTATTCTTTTTCCATTATTTTCCTTCATTTATATCTCACATGTATCATGTGACCTTTCACCTCACTTTTCTCCTAATTTCCATTATTTTCATAAATAATGTGCCAAAATGTCATTTTTCCTTTCCAAAGCCTTTGCCAATTTCCTTAGCCATTAATCAACCGCAAGTGATCCCCATCACTATGCTTTTTCCCAAAATTCAGCTTGGAATAAGTGTCCCATCAATCGTGGTTACCTTTTTTCCTTTATTAACTTTTATTACATGGATTTTTCACCATCGTTCTTACATTTTCAATCTAATTTTGAGCTCAACTCTAGGACCACCTTAATTTGAATTTTGAATAAAACTTTGACTTTGGCTAGAATAGGATGGGCTCATTTAGTTTCCTTATATAATATAAAATTTTCTTTCAATACCTCTTTTGGGATATCTTCAACAAAAGGTGAGGTATCAACTTTACAAAGCCATATCTCCTCAACCGAGAGGACCCACACGATGAGCCACCTACCGTTAGAATTGGCACACAAAGAAGAATCAATTGATGATGATCATGAGCCATAAAAGCTTGATATTCCTTTTCATTTTTCTCAACTAAAGCGAGGATTATAGAGATTCTTCACATTTGGAGATTCCAATCAATGTAAAGTAGACAAATATTAAGAGAGTTCAAATATAGATGATGGCATCAATGACAACACCATTTAACAAGGACAAACATGACTATGTGAAATTGTAATACTAGCGTCGATAGAATAAGAGTTAGAAAAGGAAGAGGAGGGATATGTCACAACATCTTCACCATCCAAAGCTGAGGGAACATGAGGGTGGACATCAGGGCACAATCCTTTCGATACCTGAAGAGAATCTTGGTCTAATGTAGAAACATCTTAGAAACTGAACAAGATGTCAAGGGCATCGATTCCTATGAATATGACTCTTATCCCAAACTTACCTCCATATTAACACTATATGGTATATGCACCTTCTTTTGCATCAGAAGAAAAAAATCCTTTAATTTGTGCCCATGTTGATGGAAATGGCGACACCTAAAGGGAATACCCTCGTAGTTTAGGATAATAGGGTCAATCTGAGGACCCAAATCCATAGTACCCAAAAGCCTCCCATGAATATCCACACTCATGAGAATATAAGTAATTGAAGTTTCACTGGTGGGAAAATATGAATCGTTCTCTAAATAAACCCCCATCTAGCTTCAAATGTGAGGAAAAATTTGCTCGTGCCCCAAATGCATTAGAAGACCTAGAATGCGAACCCAAACAAGAATAATGTCATTTTTCTCACGTTGAGCATCCTAAAGGGGGGTCCATTGTTTTAAGATATGAAGGTAGGAATCAATTTTAAGGGCCTTCCCCTAAATTATTTTTGCATCCTCCTCATCTTCAAAAATCAAGTGAACCCATCCTTTAGCTAGTGCCCAAATAGAGACATGGTTTTTTGTTAGAGGTCAAACCAAGGATTCCACCCATTCATGAAAGAAAGGTAAAACAAATTTATGACCATGGATTCTTCCAAACAAATATTTGTGACTAAAATCATCTATTGCGGAATGGACATATGTAAGCCCAGAGTAGAGGCCATCTACAGATGCTCATTATGTTTTACAAAGTTTCGCTTATTTTTCTTTCCTTGGGAAAAACTTGTATCTTTGCTTGATTGACCTTCCTTCAGTACAACTAATCACGCCTTATCATAAAACCTCGTTTCCATACCATTAAAACGAGACTTTCCATATAGTGCATGAGATAACATCTCCTTCAAAAGGATGCTAGATGAGGGAAAATACGAAGAGATAAAAGGAGGGGATACCACTAAATAATTTCCATCGATAGGAAAAACCTTGAAAAATCCATGGCCCTTGGAGGATAAGGAAAGAGAGGCAGGGAAAAGAGCATCAAATGCTAAATCTAGGGATTTAGAGGAAAATAAAGGTATCATAGATGGAGTTTGAAGAAGCAAACACCATGGAGATGGATGGAAACCCTGAAAATAGTTGATAGTGGAGGAAAAAGGACTTGAAGCCCAAACCCCAACAAAAGGAAGAACCTCATTTCCATGGGATGAGAAAGGGCCCAAAAGCTGCTACTTTGAGGAAATCGTTGTAGTATAAAGGGAACAAACCAACCGAACAATTGGCAGGATCACCATGAAAATTGGAACCATGCTGATACTAGTGGGCCAAAATGAGTTGTGAGTCTAAGGAATCCAAGTATGAATCGTTAAGTTTGATCTAGATTTAAACAGGAACGCAACAAATTACAGATATAATCATACATACAAAGATGTAACGGAAATAATACTTCATTTCATTACTATAAAATATTGAAATATGATTACAAACAAAAATGGAAATAAACTAGCTAGGGTAACGGTAGCTTATCTATGAGAAGAAATGTGGTGGCTACATGCCTCTGAACTGTCTTAAAATGAGGCTCGAAGGCATATTTATTGTTGAGAAACAATCGAAAACCCTAAACATCCAAAAACCTAACCCTAGGAGATGAAGCACCAAACTATGGGCCCTGTTTCGGGTAAATTGGTACATTAACTTCCTGGGGTCATAACTTTGGCATACGATCTCCGTTTGACGCGCATAATACCTCGCTAGAAAGCTTTATCCAAGGACTAAAACTTTGAGAAGAGAAACATTGGTCCATGTGTTGGAATTATGATGTATGTGTTTTACTTGATGGCAACCCACTTGTAGCACAACAACTCACTTGTATGTGGTAACTCGATGAATCTACATAAGAAATATCAGATGTGACACAATGAAATGCAGGGCAGCTTCAAGGAATCATAATATAGGAGGAAAACATTATAGATAAATCTTAATATAATGAAGAAATAGAGGTATACGTAGGTTCACCATTGGCCAAGCCGCGTATACACGTGGGTTAACAGAACAAAATGAGTGTATAACGTACACACGCACTTTCACAGAAAGAAGAGTGCGTATACCTTGGAAAACTAAGTTTTGGTCAGAAGAATTTGGTCCATGGTATTTTGATCCATGGTATTGGACCATGGTATTTGGTCCAAGGTATTGACCCTAGGTATTTGATCCAAGGTATTGGTCGTAAGTGGTTTTGGTCCATGGTATTGAGAAAGGCCTAAAACTATAAAAGGAGGAGAAGATCATTAGGCCATGATACACAAGCATTGAATATCTGATGAAGTGTGAGATCTAGTATGCAGGTTATTGGGTTATGGTGCATTGTTGGATCTGAACCAAGGAGGAACCTTAGCTTTTAATGGAGGATAAGATCTAATGATGGATCAGGATCTTAAGGCGTAAAATCAACTATCATTATCTATTTTTTCTCATGAATATTCTAGATCTGAATACTAACGCATATATTATTCTGTAAATGAGATGATCTGGGTATAACTGAAGTTTGGTATAGCTGCAGAATTATGAATTAATATTTGTAGATGTATACACTGGTTGGCTTTAAGGAAAGCACGTATTCACACAGGTTCGGCATATGCAAGTAGCGTATACCTTATAATCTATGTTTTAGTTGTTGTTGTTGTTGTTGTTGTAGAGTTCTAGGTTTAGTTTTTGCTTCTGGTTACTGTATTCTAGTGACAGTATTCTGAATGATCAGATTGATGGGTTGTCAAAGTGATTTATTGATTCAGTTGTAGTTGGTTCAAAAGGTGATTGGTTAATGCAGATATATTTTTATTGAATTACACATGTGATGTTATTGATGGATCTAGTCTGAAAATTTATGAAATGTGGTCCCTGGTAGAAAAGAGAAGGTTGTAGCCATCTGTAGGCCGGCACCTACGAACTAGTAAACATATCAGCTAGTACAAGAGCTAGGGGGTTATAGCTCCCTTCCAGTAGAAGCTGGAGAACGAGAGAAGGTTGTAGCCTTCTGCAGGTAGAAGCCTGCATACTGGTATAAGACTGCATTAGTACAAAAATTGTAAACATAATTTTCTTATTATTAAAAGAAGACAGAGACGACAACAGCAGGTGGTTTTTACCCACATTGGGTTTCCACCTTATATCTTGGTGTTCTTGTGTGATGCTTATGTGTGATGCTTTATTCTGCTTTTACTGCATTGTCTAATGAATTCCTAATATACTGATTAAAGTTCAATACATGATAATTTGGGTAAATCTAAAGATCTCTGCATATACGCTGGTTGCATTAAGTACAGTTGTGTATACATGCTAGTTCACTGATCTGAAGTAGCTTATACAAATCAGTTTTGAAAATTAAATTATTGATATGATAATACTGATTCACCCCCCCTCTCAGTATTATTTCCAACAATTTGTATCAAAGCAGGTCCTTTCAGAAGGAGCTTGATCGCTTGAAGGAAGATCCATCATCATGAGTAATCAAGAAAGAAAGGGATCCGTCAGACCGCCAATATTTGATGGAAGCAACTTTGTTTATTGGAAGGTAAGAACCACAACCTATCTTGAATCACTTGGAACAGATGTCTAAGAAATCGTGGAAGGAGGATATACGTTTCCATAAGAAATTCCTACAGATACGACAAGTAAAAAGAAATATGAAACTAATGCCAAGGCTGTCAATTATTGGGAAGTCTATCACAATCAGATTTTGTCAAAGTTATGCAACTCAAATCAACCAAAGAAATATGGGACAAAATCATTCTAAGCTATGAAGGAGACTCTCAGGTAAAACATGCTAAACTACAAACTCTCAAAATTCAATATGAAACTCTCAAGATGCACAATGATGAAAGTATAGCTAGTTACTTCTTACGGATAAATGCGATTATTAATTGCATGAAGAATCTAGGTGAAGAGATAAAGGAAGTTACCTTAGTTGAAAAGGTTTTAAGATCCTTGTCTGCTAAATTTGAATCAAAAGTATCTACCATAGAAGAAAAGCAGGATCTACAAACTATTACTATGACACAACTTCACGGAATCTTAATTGCCTTTGAGATGAGAAAAGGAGGTCCATCAGATATGAGAGAAGCTACATTTAAAGCTTCAGCAAAAGGAAAGGAAGAACTCAATGAATCAAGACATATTTCAGAAGAAGAAGAAGAAGAAAACTTTGTCAGGAACCTTTAACGGGGTTCTGGAATATTCCGAGGTGAACTACCTTTCAAATGTTTTGCCTATGGTAGAGTCGATCATTATGCTACCAAATTTCCTCATAAAGATAAATATGATAAAGGGAAGGAATGTGCAAAATGGAATAGAAAACAAAGTGTAAGTAAAAAGAGCTACTATACTCATGAAGATAGTGATGGTTTATCAAATAGTGATGAAGATGAAAATGGTAATCACTATAGACTTTTGATGGCTTATGAAGATGATGATTTCTTGGATGCTTTACATGAAGATGACCTTTATGAAGAAATCTCTAAACTTAAAATCTGTCTAGAAGAAAAGAATATGATTATAGATACCTTGACATACCAACTTCCTGAAAGAGAAAAACACAATGAAAAGCTAGAATGTGAAATTGTGGGTCTAAAAAAGGATCTTGAGAAAACAAAAGCTCTCAATATTAGATTTGCTAAAGGATCAAAAACATTAAATGAAATTATCAAATTGCAGCATTCTCCTCTGATAAATACAGGTCTTGGATATATTGAAGAAGCGTCTCAATCACAGAAGCCGTCAACCTCCACTAAAAGCTATCTTGATGCAGCAAAGAGCACTGAACAGTTTGAAAATCATCAGCAAAGGCATAAAGCAGATCACCAGGTAAACCAGGCTCAATTTAATTCAAGGATGAACAGAAGCCACAACCAACTTCAGGTAAATCGTACTCAATTTGCTTCAAAGATGAATATCAATAGAAACTACAATCACTAGGTCAGTAGATTCGATAATCGCAAGAACTTCTTTAATGGTCAATGTTTCTCATGTCATAATTTTGGACACAAAGTTGCTCAATGTGTTGCTTACAAAACCATCATGACTAGAGAAGCACAAAATCAAAGGAATGTGATAGGGATCAAGAAAAGTTCCTATAATAACTTTTCTCTGCTTGAAGATGAAATAGAATGCTCAATATGTAACAACTTTGGCCATGAAGAATCTGAACGCACGAGCAAATTTTGGCAAATATCTCAAAAGGAGAAAACTCCATTAAATCCCAAAATATGGAGAAAGAAAGAACCACAAACGGAAAGATGTGGTATAGCCTTATGCAGAAGGACAAGAAAACCAGTGGTACATCGACAGTGGATGCTCAAAACACATGACAGGTGACAAAGAAAAACTACACTCATATAATGCCTTAGAAAAAGAAAAAAGTGTCTCATTTGGAAACAACACTCCTACTGTCATAAAAGGTAAATGATTTGTTTTCTTGAAAGAAACATTTAAAGCTGGAAATGTTATGTATGTTGATGGCTTAAAGCATAACCTGTTGAGTGTGAGTCAAATGTAAGATCAAGGAAATGAAGTAGTGTTTCAATCAAATGGATGTGTTGTTCATGAGCTTGATACAGGAGAAACTATGATTAAAGGTACAAGAACTCTAAACAACCTATACATACTCAAGGGAGAACAACAACAGTGCTATCTAAGCAAAAATGATGAAAACGGTATATGGCACAGAAGATTGGGACATCTAAGCTTTTCTCAAATAAGAAAAGCATGCAGATTCCAGGTTGTTCGAGATCTTCCAGATATCAACATTCCTGAAAATACTATATGCAAATAATGTAAATTCGGTAAGAAAACCAGATCTCAATTCATCAAAAAGGAAGGATCAGCTAGTAAGCCTCTTGAACTTGTTCATACTGATTTATGTGGACCATCAAGGAAAAAGTCACATCATGGAGAAGAATACTTTATATTTTTTCATTAATGATTTTTCCATAATGTGTTGGATATGTCTTCTAAAGCATAAATATGAAGCATATGAAAAGTTCAAAGCCTTCAAAGCCTGGTTGAAAATGAATCAGATCACAAAATCAAATGCCTCAGATCTGATTGAGGAGGGGAATTTACCTCGGATGAATTCTTGGACTTCTGTGAACAACATGGAATAAAAAGGCAGTTCTCCACCGCAAGGAATCCTCAACAAAAGAGAGTGGTAGAAACGATGAACAGAACTATTCAACAAATGGCTCATGCTATGCTAGATGAATTTGAAACTCCTGCAACCTTCTAGGGTGAAGCTGCATTCGCCACTGTCACTATTCTCAACCAAGCAAATGTTCGAGTAAACAACACTCAAACTCCACATGAACTTTGGTATGGTAAAACTCCTACTGTAAAATACTTCAAAGTTTTTGGAAGCAAATTGTTGAACCTCAACCTTGCACCTTCCTACACACCCTCTTAACCCTCATACTCCACTCACTTCACTCATCCAGTGGTTGAATCCTGCATTATAGTTTAAAAAGGACTGTTTATATGGTTTTCTAACTATACTGATGTCTGTTGTTTGGTTTAGTCTTTTGTTCATGCAGCTGCGGAAACTTGTCAGTTTCCGCAGCTAGCACAGGTTTCCGCAGCCAGCACAGGATTCTGCAG
>APFE031614996.1:0-14245 GCA_000404065.3 Pinus taeda | reverse complement strand
TATTAAAATAAAAATAAAGAGTTACACAAAGGCTAGTGTGACTGCAAAAGATTCCTATTTTTTTATTATTATTATATATTTTTAAATTATGATTAAAATTGTGAAGACAAAAGAGAAAATATTATTTATTGTAGTGTTGACTTAAATTTTGTTTTTATCATGATTTAAAATTGAATTGTGAAAATATATAATATAGGTAAGATTTATTGAGGAAAATGGAAATATATAATATAGGCAAGAGCAACAGACAACGCAACCTCTACTAGCAAGGGAGCCAGCACACCTCCTGGATCACTTTCCACTATGTTAAACACACTCTGGAAGGAAGAGAACTCAAGTTGCCCTCCATTCCTACTCTCATTTGAAGTTTTTAACTGTAATGTTCACGATTGTTTGGTTGATTATGGCATGACAACCAATGTCATGCCGCTCTCCATTGCTAAAAAGATCAATGCACAATGGAGCGAGACATCTATGTGGATCATCTAACTTGTTCGAACATCTGTACCAGCCATTGGTGAACTCCAAGATGTGATCATCTAACTATCTCATGATAGTCGAGTCCACCAATGCATCAACATTATTGTTGTGGACATACTGGAAGCATATGGTTTACTACTCAACAGAGACTGGTCCAACAAGCTGAACGTATATTTTTCTACAGACTAGTCACACATGTGGCTTCTGCACAAGGGAAAAAACAACCAAATCCGGGTGTTATCCGAGAGGTATATGAAGCATTATGTCACTCCCATCAATGGCAAGAACGAACCGTTGGCCTTCGCAGAACTCATGTTTGGCAACTGTGTCCTAGAAATAATGTTGGGGTGTTATCCTACACTGCCAACTCCAACCCCACCAGACACCGAGTTGGGACTACTTCCTTGCCCAATTGATGGTAATGAAACATGTACAGTACATTGTACCTATAGTAGCAGTAGCAGTAGAAACAGTAGTAGCAATAGTACAAGCACGTCAAACGGTCCATGTATAGACGAGTTGTGGACCATGTACTTTGACAGATCAAAGACATATGATGGCTCAAGAGCCGGGAGTGTCTTGATCGACCCATAGAACATGAAGCATTTGGTTTCAAGATGCTTGGAGTTCGAGTGCACGAACAACGTTGTTGAGTATGAAGCACTCGTGTTGGGATTACAGAAAGCCATCAGCCTCGTTGTGGTCACACTCAAAGTGGTAGGTGATTCAGAGATAGTGGTACAGAAGGTACATAACACCATTCATTTTTTGTCACTGCATCTCAAAAGTTACCAGCAAGAGGTATGGCGACTAATCTCAAAATTCCAAGCATTTAACATCAATGTTGTACCACGTACACATAATGCAATTGCCAATGCTCTAGCAAATGCAGCTTCTAAAATGTCATCGATTAGGGATAGATTTACTATTGACACTTTGTACAAACCATCTATCCCAGATAACATGAATAACTTACATGTGTTTAATGATGATCAACAGATACTTCATTTCATGGGAAACGCTGACGTTTTCAAAGATGCAACAATAGATGATGATGAGAACAAGCTCTCTCTGCAAGCAGAAGTTGGTAACATGAAAGGCCACCTTATCACGAAGGGTGTGGCATCATTGGAAAAGCTTTATGACTTGCAAGAACGTTTTCAGGGGCTGAGGAACAGCAAGACCCACAGTTCCACCGTGATGCACGATCTGATCAACCTGGGAACAAAACAAGATCCGAAGTTCAACAATATCGGCACATGTTGCACACAGCAAGAGCGGCAAGCCTTTGTCCGCCTATTCAAACAATATCAAGATGTGTTCATGTGGACATACGATGATATGAAAACTAATGACACATAGATAATCCAACACATCATTCTAATTAAAGAAGGGGTCAAGCCATATCAGCAAAAGCTGAGGAAAATACGCCCATCACTTGAACCCCTCATACAAAAAGAGCTCACCAAGTTGTTGGATGCACAGATCATATACAAACTTCATCATTCCACGTGGGTTTCAAACCTTGTTCATGTATGCAAGAAGTCCGAGGAAATCTGCTTGTGTGTTGATTTCCAGAACGTGAATTGCACCTCAGACAAAGACAACTACCCTGTACCGTCTATGGACCACATTCTGGAAATAGTATCTGGGGCACAGATGTTTTCCCTACTCGATGATTTTTCAGGATACAATCAAGTTTTGGTAGCAAAACCTAACAAACTTAAGACTACCTTTCGTACCAAGTGGGGTACGTTCGCTTAAATACGAATGTCGTTTGGGCTTGTGAATGCAGGCCCAACCTTTCAACGCACCATGGAAATCGCTTTTTGCGGACTCATCGGATAGAGCATAGTGGTATACCCCAATGATGTATTGTGTTCTCAAGAAAGCATGAGGACCATATACGCCATCTGAAGAAAAAGTTTGAGCGATGCCAAAAATATGGGATTTCCTTGATCCCAAGAAGAGCGTATTCGGAGTGTCAGATGGGAACCTTCTCGGACACATTATTTCCAAAAGCAAGATCAAGGTGGACCCTAACCGGGACCAGACTATCACACAGATCCCTCACCCAACCAACAAGAAAGCCATGCAGTCCTTCTTGGACAAGATAAACTTGCTCCGTAAATTCATCTTGGATTATGTGCAGATAGTCAAGCCCATGCAAGACATGATCAAGAAATATGTAGTCTACAGTTGGGGCAAGAGGGAAAAGTATGCATTACCCGTATCAAGCAAGCCACTATAGAAGCGCCTGCACTCTACAACCTAGACTTCAAGAAGGATTTCCTACTATACACCTTCACCTCAAATAATTCACTCGTTGCAGTACTCACTCAGAAGGACGAGATGAATGATGAACGTCCCATCTCCTTCATGAGTGCAAACATGCAGGGACCAGAACTCAACTACCCCGTCGTTGACAAGCAAGCATATGTAGTTTATAAGGCGGTGAAACACTTCAGGCCCTCATTGCAAAAGAACCATTGCACAGTCTACATCCCTCACCTAGCAGTCTGCACACTGCTTGTACAACAAGAACTGGGTGAACGACGTGCGAACTAGATGACAAGATTCGTCTTTGAAACTTTATGAATTTGCATTACAAAATGGTATTGTGCTAAAACACTCATCTAACTACTACTCGCAAGGAAACGGTCTCGCAAAATCCACGAACAAAAAGCTTATCCGCAAAATCAAAAATATTTTTTTCTCTGAGCAACACAACTAGCATACCGCTTTGATGAATGCACTATGGGCTGGCCGCGTAACACCCAAACCCTCTATGAATACCTCACCGTAATTCTTGGTCTATGGTAAATAAGTCATCCTTCCACCTAATATCTACTTGCCTACACTTCATCTATCCCAAGAATCCCAAGGCAAGCCTTGCCAGCTAGTTCAACATAGGATGGATACACTCCACAAGCTTCAGGAAGAAAGGATGAAAGCAAAAGAAAAAATTACACTCCACTAGAACTGTATCAAGAGATGGTTCGATAAGAAGTTTTCACAGAAAGCTAACTTTGATGTTGGTGACTTGGTTCTGAAATGGGATAAGTCTCATGAAGACAAAGGCAAGCATATGAAGTTTCAGTCCCTGTGGATTGGTCCGTACACAATCCATGAGAAGCTTGGCCCACACACATACCATCTGCAATCACTTGATGGAGGATTGACAACTTTCCTATCAATGGCCAAGATCTCAAGCACTACTTCCAGTGGACTACGATGCACTCCGCACCATGTACATACTCTGCTTGCTTCTTGTTGTTTTCATTTTGTTTTCCTTGCTTACCTTCTTTGTTTTCATTTGGTTTGCTTCCCTTACTATTTTTGTTTTTGTTTTTTTGAGTTGCTTAATACCTTGCTATTTTTGTTTTCCGGAAATAAGTGTTGTCATCTACTATGTTATGGCTTTTGAATGAGTATGTGGCTGAGTTATGAAGAGACTTGTGACACTGCAGCACTTGTCCAGTCTTGTGTCCGTCTTCTCCGTCCTTGGTTATAACCTTTGGCCAATGAAGTCTTGACAGAAAATACGAGTCGTCTGCAAGGGAAGTTTTGGTCCAGCCATGAACCTGTGTCCACACTGAGAAGCCCCATGCATGTACTTAGCCTTCTGCTTTGTGTGTTCAAGCTCATCCAACTATTTGAAACGAAGAAGGGGAAACTATAAACAAGCAAACCTATGTTAGAGGTCTTACATGCTTCTCTGAAGGAACAACCTCTTTTTGTCTCAATAAGTCTGGATCCATCTTCCACCCCAAAATAAATAAGTACCTATGCACAGTCCTCTTAAAAAATACAAAGGCGAAAGAAGAGAAAGGCTTCCCATGCAGAGAGGTGAAGCATGCAACTCCACCGAGGTACTGATCAGGCTCGCTTGCAGTGGAGAAATGTGTGTGTTCTTGTGCGACTCTTTCAGGGTAATGTCTAGGCCTGCTGGCAGCGAAGCAACACGAGAGATGAAAACTTATACTCTAAAAATCGTCAACTTGCGAGCTAAACTACCCTTCCATATTTCGAAACATTGTGATCAAGCTGAACTTTTGATTTTGTTTAACTAAGTTGGAAAAAGGTGAACCATGTATGTCCATGGGATAAGTGGGGAAGTTGAAGTAACCTGCACAATGATTCAATACTCCTCAAGAGACCAAGGCCCTGTGCTGACAATGAACAAAAAAAGAGAAGTTGGAGTTCTAGCAGTATGTCGCCAAGTGTTGTAGTGGCTGCAACACCCTCCAAAATTTTGACCTGCATCCAATTTCAGAGCCTCCTTTGAGAGTTTTACTTGGTGACCGCATGCACTCGGGTTCACTCTGTGAGCTTGTGTAAGTATTCACACCCACCTTGCTTGATCATTCCACCAACAACTTTTGCATGTTGATGTCAATGTCATGCTTGTGACCATGTTATGGTCCTACACAAGGTCTTCGCTTTGTGTGTACTTGTTGTGTTCGCTATGTAAACATCCATCATGCTCACACACAAAGTCATATACACTGTCACGCAAGCGTCGTCACGGTCATCCAATGATCAATCACAAGTGTCGCACTTGTCGCTCACACTGTCGGTCAGTCATGTTGAGCATATGTGTCTGGATGGTTTGATTCGTCTTATTGTCAAGTCATGTAAGTGTATCTTTGCAAGATCACGTATACACCTTTTCACTTGTTCACACACTTAGTCATTTTGTTGAAGTTCTGATGATTGGATTCCCCTCTGACATCTGGACCTTCACCCTACGGTTGACTCGATCAACTATAACCTAGAACAGCACAGAAGCACCAAGCAAGCCATTTCAAGTTGTGTTTCCTGCAAGCAGATCAATTAACCTTAATGATAGTCAACTAGAGAGTACGACCCGAGAGTCACCCCGAGACCGACTTCCCTCAAAATTTGTGTAGAGGCTGTAGACCTTGCTCACTCCGTTGACTGAGAAAATTGTACGGATAGGCCAGACAAACACCCAGTGCCTGTCCCTGTCTCCATCAGAAAATTGCGCAGTTTTTCCAGCCAGCCCACCAGTTAGTCGATCGGCTGCTCACCCGGAAAACTACACTATTTTCATGAGCAAGCCCTCTGCTACCCAGCAGTCCGCTCAGCTCAGAAACTGTGTAGAGGTGATCAGCAGGCCAGCCTCCCAGCATCAGTGCAGTTTTCCCTGCCAGTAGTTGACTGTTAGTTCCCTCCAAAAATTACGTAGTTTTTGCTGCCAAGCTCCAGTAGATGATTTTCGGTTCCCTCCATGAATTGCACAGTTTTTGCTGCCAATATCCCAACAGCTGACTGCCAGTTCCCTCTAAGAATTGTGTAGTTTTGGCTGTCAAGCTCTCGCTGCCCGCTCCTTCTGAAAATTGCGCAGATTTTGTCTGCCCAGCCTTCCCACAGCCCGGACTGATCCTCTCAAAAATTGCACAATTTTGTCCGCTAGTGGAGCCACACCTCATGGACAGTCACTGTCAATTCGAATTGCTCATCTCCATCACCGAGTGACTTATGAGAAATTTTCACCAGTAGTGCCCGAAGCCTCCATCCCAGCACGCAACTAGTAACTTTATCTCATCTCCCGATCACCTACATATGAAACGATCATGCATCATGGTAGACTAGGAAGTTTATGGATTTGATGTCGTCTCATCATCAGTGACTGCATATGCAGGTACACAAACAAACATGACATAACGACAGATGGGATGAACAAAGGGAGTACATGTAGAAGAACATGTTCACTAATAGACAAACAAACAATGCATGCAAAGAGATGTGCTTGCGAATGGACGATCATGCAAAGATGTGTTCGCGAACGGACAGATGAGTGAACATGAAAGATGTGTTCATGAACGGATGGATGGACGAACATGCACTTTTCGCGAACGAGCGAACCTATCAAGCATACCAACTTGCAAGTAAGGAGCAACGTGCAAATGCAACATCAAGTGAACCCAATGACCATCAAAGACTCCGCGCACTTTGCCATGCGGAGGTGAACCTGTGACACATGATGAGGACTTCCATCACCCAGCAACACTACAGCTCGACATGCACACCAATAGCAAAATGAATGTACTAGCATTGTCATGCCGATTCTTGTCATGAGTCATGTCATCCACATCTCTACTATGGGCGATACTGTTAATCAATCTAATGTAACGTGGAAGTCTAAGAGACCCACTTGTCATATGAAGAATCATGTACAGTCGAAAAGTCATGGAAGTCAAACAGTCATAAGGGAAGTCGAATAGCCACAAGGGTCAATTTCACCCTTGGCTATAAATACCCCCTCATTTGTACATGCAAAGGACTTTTTCACCTTAGCTCCTCCCACATAGCCTTGAGAGTCTGTAATCTTTTCTTGGAGGAGTAAATAGTGGCTCCAATGCCCCGCCTACAGGTTAGTGATGTATGGTGTAATGATGTGTCTTGGAACTTTCGCTTAATTCAGAGGCCTGCTAACAAGTCAGCACATTTTCACACATGTATTGTAATTGTTGTAAGACTGATCTTGAACACTTGTAATGAATGTTGTTAAAACCTGTGTTTAACACTTCAACTCATTCAATTGTTGTAATACATATATATTAATGAAAATGTGTTGTATGAGTTGTTAATGTTGTCCTGCCCGTGTTGGTTACCTCCCTAGACATCAAACAAATATTTCACATAAACTTGCTATAACGACCGTCGCACTTGTGTGGACTCCTTTGCTATGTGTTGTACGTGTTATCTTTCTTCTGTGTTGTGACTATTGCATCCGTGTGGACTACTCTTTTGGAAGCTGTGCACGTCCTATTGTGTTGTGTGTTCCTAACAGAGTTGGGGCTTCCTCCCATCCGACTTGGGACTCACTCCCACCCTCTCCCTCTACGGTGAAAGAACCATTGACACAAATAACACTAGCAATCACCAGGCACACGAGCCTCATTACTCGAAGATAAGGCAGACCACTCTCCCGTGTTGACAAGTAAGAGCTTAGGCAAATCTTTAAGATAATGGAAACTAGGCCATCATACCGGATGGGACTCCCGCACCAAATGATGTGAGGTCTAATTGTGACTTCTTACTAACGTGATCCCTTGAATGTTGGCGGGTCCAACGCCGTCAACACTCACAAACAAGGATAGGGCACTAGCAAACATGGCTTTATGCATGACTATATAGGTGGCATGTTGAGGTGATTTTTGAACTAAAGCATAAGTTTTGTTATGAAATGAAAACATTTTCCTTCAACTAGTTATTGTTCGTGAATTAACATTTATTGTTTTCAAGTAATGCTAACATTAATTTCAAACAATTTCAAAATGTTCAAATATTAGTTTTAAACAGTTTCAAAATGTTCAAATGCGAAAAAAATGGTTAAATATAATATATAGTTTTACCTCCCTACCTCTGGAAGAGACCAAATAAGATGGTAAAACCACATTATGCCTAAAACCTTTACATTATATATATATAAAAAACTAAAAACTTTACACATATATATAATAATAAAAAACTAACAAAGAGATAAATCAATATTTTAACATCGCATATCGATTACAATAATTCTAGCCAAATCCACGAAAAAAACTAAAAAAATTAGTCATAAAATATATAATAATAAAATATATTTTAAAATTTTAAATTAACTGCATAAAAATGTACCTTGAATTGAAATGGATATCTTATACTTCACATATGTTATGATGGAAGAGTATTTGATCCACGGTGTCTGCAAGGTATGATTATTGGACAAGACATAACCACTTCCAAAACATGATATTGGATATTTTTAATCTATTTTAAATTTAGATTGTAGATTTTACATGGGCACTTTTTCCACAAATAATACTTCACATATGTTATGATGGGAGAGTATTTGATCCACGGTGTCTGCAAGGTATGATTATTGGACAAGACATAACTGCTTCCAAAACATGATATTGGATATTTTTAATCTATTTTAAATTTAGATTGTAGATTTTACATGGGCACTTTTTCCACAAATAAAACAGTTTGATATATTAATATAATAAATTAATATTTGTATTTTAATAAAATATAAATAATAAATAATATTTGTTTTTTAATAAAGAAAATAAAAAAATAAATCATACATTATCATTGTCATAATATATGCTTATAACCAGCACAATAACAACAAAAATATCAAGGATACATCAGTCATAGAATCTACATATAAACTAGTACATTTACACATAAGATGTCAAGGAATGAACCTCTTATTAATGAATGCAAAAGCCAACCCGGTATGGGACTACAATGTTCCACTCGACCATAGATTGGCTAAGCCAAATCTCTCTTAAGCTAATCACCCCTGTGCCATATTCTAAGTACGAATGTGGGACTCAAATCAAAAGAACCAACCAAGACATCATGAGGCTAAACCACCTCACCCTCATCAATAGAAACCAAAATTTACCGTAATCCATCCCAGATCACTAAACCAAACAATAAACATGTAATAATAGGTTTTACCATGATCTCCACCAAATCACTAGGCCAAAACAAGCATGGATGCCACCAGATTTCTCCACCTACACCATGAGGAATTTTTCTTGTCTCCTCCCTAAATCGAGACCCACTCTCTAGGCTTTACCGCATATCCCATCTCAGGATTACTAGGCTCGATGGAGAGCACCCACCTCTAGGCTTTACCGAATATTCTTCCATTCACCTGTCGAGGATTCCTAAGCCCATCAAGGCAACACAAAATCTGGCTTTACCGCAACCTACTACTCAATTCAAGGGTTACTAGGCCATGTGTTCTGTCATTCAAAGATCCACCTCCATCAGCTTCGAATCCATCCAAAAATCCAACTCAACCAAAACATGAGAACCCCATCACACCATGGTTATCCGGAAATGCCAAGGCTAGGCTGAAAACATTATCACACCTGGCAAAACCCATGCCATAACAACAAAAGAACCACATGCAATGTCATGCATGCCAAATATAGCAAGGAAAGCACACATGCAAATCGATACCTGCAAAGAATCTTGTTATAGTTTCTTGATCCTGCTCTTCCTTGCTTTCTCCTTCCTTCCTCTTGCCTTCTTTTCCTTTCTTGATCCAATGCCAAAGTGTTCCAAGAAAACATTAAGTCCCCAAGAGTGAGAGAGAGAGAGAGAATAATGAGAGAGCTCCAAAACAGAACTGACCAAGTTTGCCAATTGATTCTCAGAAGCTTTTTTATCAGTGAGGCCTCTGTTTTCTTCATTTTCCATTATTTTCCTTCAATTTCCTCCTCACATGCAACATGTCACCTTTCATCTTCCTTTTATCCTAATTTCCATTATTTTCATAAACAAAATGTCAATTAATGCTTCTTTCCTCTTCCAAGCATTTCCCATTGCATTTTCCAATTTCCTTTAGCCATAATAACCGAAATGAACACCCACTAGGATGTTTTTCCCACCATTCATCTGAGAGGCTCATTCTACAACCTAGTATGATGTGTAATGTTGTTCGCTTGTGATCAAAGTTGAAATTTTTCTCATGTCGGCCAAAATAGAAAAATTAAAAATTAAAAATAAAATTAAAAATAAAAACTATACATCATAACTTTGCATGTGAAAAAATTGGATCCCTCTCGGCTTATGTTAGATATGTATTTAAGATGGATCTACACTTGTAATAATAAATGTTTTTAAATTTAAAATATTTTTAGTTTTTTTTTTGTAAGCTTGGTAGGACTCTCCAATTTTCGTGTTTACATGTCCATTATTCACCCCGGTACGGGGGGAGGGTAGCACAAGATTCGAACCCAAGATCTCTGGTTCGGTGAGACTTCATTCTGACTTCATTCCACGCCATCACTGCTTGAGCTACTCTAGGCAGAGCTATTTTTAGTTTTATTATATAATAATAAATTTAATAAGTGTTAAGTTTATTATATTTGTTGAAGGGTATTAGTATATGTAATTAATTTGGATCAAAATACTTTGACTTTTAATTAATTTGTAAATTTTTAGAAACTATTTCCAAAATTTATTAAAGTTTTGATAAAATTAAATATTAAACTTATCTTTTTTGAAATTGAAGATCTTTTTTGAAATTTTCAGAATTAAAAATTAAAATCTCTAATTCCTAAGTGTCCTCATGAATTTATTATCATTTTTTTTCTCCAAATTTAGGGATTTTTACATAATTAATATTTTCTTTCCCAAGAAAAAATTAGTTTCTTTTACTCACCATGGAAAATGGTTGATTTAAAAAACAAAAGCAACAATGCTTATGAGTGACTTTTCCCTTGCTGATTTTTTTCATATTTGTCCTTTGCTGATTTTTATTATTGAATGAACTTGGTTCAATTATTTTCCTCAATAAACTTTACCTATATTATATATTTTCATTTTCCTCAATAAGCGTTACCTATATTATATATTTGCACAATTCAATTTTAAATCATGATAAAATTAAAAATTAAAAAAAAAAAAAAAAAAAAGTAAGAAGAAGTCAACACTACAATAAATAAGATTTTCTCTTTTGTCTGTACAATTTTTAATCATACTTTAAAATAATATTAATAATAAAATAATAGGAATCTTCGTTGTCACACTAGCCTTTATGTAACTATTTTTATTTTTTTTAATATACTAGACATTGCAATTTTTAATATCAGATTTTTTATTACATATGAATTATTTTCTAGGTGATTAAGAAGTCACGTGATACTTCATATTAATTTGATTTTTTCCACGTAGAAATTCCACCATAGATAATTTATTTGTTGTTGAAGCAGGATGAGTATAAATTAAAAGTTAAATAAATAGTGTGTTACAGTAATTAGCTTTTTAAAAAATTATAATTTTATTTATATGGTACATATACATTATTTAATATAAAGATACTAGACATTAAAATTTCTCCTTTTTATTTGGTCTCATAAGCTAAAGATTGTAACAACCTTGGTTAAAAATTCATGTATTCTTTAACCGAAATTTTAACAAACAATATTCTCATTTTCAATTGTCTTAGTGTCACAAAAATGGCAAATTCTTTAACCAAAGACATTAACTAGCAATTTTTTATGAACTGCAATTCAGGAAAATTTGTTTTTATATTAGCAATATTTATTCTCTTAAATTAATTAAAACATGGAGATATTTTGTATCCTTTAAATTAGAGTTAATTACCTTTATAATCATGGTTAATTCATTTCTAGTTTTTTTATGGTATCACAAATTTTCCCTAAATTTAAATGTAATAATAGTTTTAGTATTTCTACTTCTCAATGATTTAGCCAAGACCTAATATATTTATTAATCATGATTGACTCATAGATGGTTTTGAGTAAAGTTTGAAACAATCTTAGTAGGTCACTTTCTTCAACACATAGCAAATAATAGGAATAAGATAATGATATTTGTATAAGAAGGATAAGATAAAATGTAACTTGATAATGATATTTGTATAAGAAGGATAAGATAAAATGTAACTTTCGTAATTCTGAGATTACACATTACAAAACTCTTTTGAACTTTCCCTTCTCCCTAACTCTTTATAAGTGATAGAGTCCAAAATTTATGAACATAATAGATAAAAATACAATCTTAGTCAGCGATTTCTTCTTATTCCATAATCTAAGTTTATTCACTTACAATTATCATTTTCTTGGAATTAAACATGAGATAATAATCTATTTCGAAATATTTACGTACGCTAATTTCTTAAAAATATTTTTATAGATATACAATTAAAAACTAGTTTTTTAATTTAATATCATATTTTCAGTGTTTTTATGACATCATATTCTATTATAGTTATAATATATATATATATAATATATATATATTAATATATATTATATAAAAGTAACCCATATTTTTATTTTTTTAACCATACTCATTAACAACCATATAACATAATCATCAAGTTATCTAACCTAAAACAATAATAGCAATGCTTACCATCACAGGTTACTATCATTCATGACTATCTGACACATGTGCATATGACGACACTAATCAACTAACATCTATAATATATCTAACCATAACCTCAATAGAATGAAAGGCGTACACATAATCATCATGCATATAACAATCCTTAACCTGCATACTTGCATGCCCAACATACAAAGTTGTATGACGATATTCTCTTACCCCAAAGTCTATTACCACAACCTCATTCTTGTGTCTGCATCTCCTACTCTATTTCAGTTAACATGCTAGCATCATAACATACCATTATCATTATGATGACCTGATTGCATACAATGACTTTCCAATGCATGTCCGACCTAACATACATGCATAATCGTAACCAAGACAATGCATGCATAACAACATATAGATGCTAACATGCATAACCAATGCATATACAACCATACACTCGTGACGACACATTCCACAACAACATCATCAACCTTCACATGGAGACATCACTATAAGCATGATCAACACCATGCAAATCCAACAAGCACATGGACTACAATCATAAGGAACACATATGCAATCGACATGAATGCATGACCAGCACACCTCCCATCTAGTTGGAGGGGTGAACCATGCTTTGATACCACTTTGTGGTATCAAATATCACAGAAGGAGAACAGAACATACTTTGATACCACTCTGTAACACCTTCCTCCCACATCTACCCAAGTAATCAACCAACTGGGGTTAACATGTGACGAGAGGCTACTATAATGGGATTCAACCTCTAATGTGACATTAAGGAAGTTGAATCAACATTAGCAAGTGGACTCCCAGGAACCATCCCAACCTCTCAGGTAACCAGCCTCTAGGTACCACTACGTTTTTAGACCAATTAACCCCCAAACACTCCCATGATATGCATGCATGCATACAAAATGCTCTGGACACTTCCACAGCATGGTATTCCAGCGTCCAAGGACTATTTTGCTTAGTGTTGTGCCAATGTCCCTAGGATTTGAGCCTCTTTTTAGGCCCAGAGCCCAGGTCACTACCAATAATTAAATGACACCTTCAGAATAGAAAATAACAAGGGACTGATAATACAAATGCAATCACTTGAACAAGGGCTTGATTGGCCCCCTACTAGCCATGACAAACATTTCGTCAAACATGTCATAAATATGTAATCTATAAGTGTAAACAACATATTTAAGCACAGGGGTCTCATACTTCTCAAAGAATCGCTAAGAAACATTATTCCCATACATCCTGCATTATCATCTATTAGGTCATAGATACATTGTTCATTCATTTACAAATCGAAACATGAGGAAATCCATACATCATCATTGTCATAATACATGCTTATAACCAACCCAATAAAAACTAAAATATCAAGGATACATCAACCATAGAATCCACATATAAACCAATACATTTACACATAAGATGTCAAGGAAATAACTGCTTATTAATGAATGCAAAAGCTAGCCTGATATGGGACTACAACATTCCACCCAACCATATATTGGTTGAGCCAAATCTCTCTTCAGTCAATCACCCCCATGCCATATTCCAAGCATGAATGTGGGACTCAAACCAAAAGAACCAACCAGGGCATCCTGAGGCTAAACCACCTCACCCTCATCAATAGAAGCCAAACTTTACTGTAATCCATCCCAAATCACTAGGCCAAACAATAAACATGTAATAATAGGCTTTACCATGATCTCTACCAGATCACTAGGCCAAGACAAACATGGATGCCACCGGATTTTTCCACCTACACCATGAGGAATTTTTCCTGTCCCTTATCTCTCAAGCTTTACAACACTGCACACCGGATCACTAGGACCTAAATCGAGACCCACTCTCT
>APFE031614994.1:9952-22419 GCA_000404065.3 Pinus taeda | reverse complement strand
AACCTGATTTCTTCAAGGCTCTTCATAGAATTTATAGAGCTAAGAGAAAGAGGTGTGGAATCTCACTATCAAACTCTTGAAAATACTTTGCATGTTCAAATATATCCAAACGATTAAGCTACCACTCAACAACATTGTCGATCTTGGAAGACTCAAGAAAGATCACATCTCTATATATTATAAACTTCTTATTCACTTCATCATTGAGATAGTATGCTTTGGAGGTATGAGTACCCAAATAAGGTACATTTGTGACTCCTTGCACTGAGTTTTTTTATCTCTTCCTTAGGTATGAAGGCATAATACGAGGAACCAAAAACCTTGACATGCCTCACCGAAGGAATCTGGACATACCACATTTCATAGGGAGTCATGTTTCTAATAGCAAGAGTTGGGCACCTATTATTTATATACACAACACATAGAACCTCATCAGCCCAAAACCTTATGAACTTAACATGTGAACTATGCCAAGTTCATAGTGAAAGTAATACACTCCAATGAACTATGTGTTGAAAAATGCAGCAAGAAATTCCCAATTTGATTTTTCCTTGATTAAATTGAAAAATATCAAATTTCCACATCAACAGACAACTTGGATGATGTTAACTTGTGTGACATGGCTTGTGTCACCTAGTTTACTCAATAAATTTGAGTTGGAGGAGTTAAAGTTTAGTTCTTCATCTACGATTGCTAACTTGTAGCAATAAAGGTCAATTATCTTAGGTTGTTGTCAGTTAAACTAGTTCTAACTTTTGGAGGAACTAGTGGAAGTTAATTTAAGCAGTGGGACTTCAGTCCAACTCAGTGATCATCTAGTTAACTGATCAATTAACCCAAAATAGTTGGGGCATGAAGAGAAGTCAATTTCCCTAAGATTAGTGGAGATTCGAAGGTAGTTTTAATTTCTTGTAGCTCACACAGTTGTAAGAAATTGCTATAACCATAGTGGAGGAGGTAGCTTGATTAGGAGCTTCTTATGAAATTAGAGAGTGAATGATTGTTGGTAGCATTAATAGCCTACTAGAAATTTGTTTTGCACCACACTTCAATGTTTTGAGCATGGTTTTTGAGGGTGGATAATTTTTTTTTGTGCTTTTTCGTCATGCACGTCCTCACTAAGTATCTTGGGAGGTCTGTAATAGTTCCTTGCATGCACATCCTCACTAAATATCTTTTGGGATGTCTGTAGTAGGTCCTTGCAAATTTCTATTTGTAAGAAATTGCTATAACCATAGTGGAGGAGGTAGCTTGATTAGGAGCTTCTTATGAAATTAGAGAGTGAATGATTGTTGGTAGCATTAATAGCCTACTAGCAATTTGTTTTGCACCACACTTCAATGTTTTGGGCATGGTTTTTGAGGGTGGATAATTTTTTTTTTTCTTTTTTGTCATGCACGTCCTCACTAAGTATCTTGGGAGGTTTGTAATAGTTCCTTGCATGCACATCCTCACTAAATATCTTTTGGGATGTCTGTAGTAGGTCCAAATTTCTATTTGCGAAGGATTAACTACTTATGATCTTAGTGCTCATAGCAATTTGACAGTTTATGGTACTTTCCAAATCACCATTCCTGAAAGGATCCAACGAAACGACTTCAAAGAAAGATGAGAAGGGAAAAATCTTATTGGAAATAGCCTAGAACTAGTGGAATTGGTTGGTCCCAATGGTTTTAGAGTTATACTAGTCTAGTTTGGTGGTTCAGATTGGCTAAGGTTTCTGTTGTATTGAACTCACCTTAAAACACCAAATTCACTAGTTCTCTAATAAACTGACCAATTTTGAAGAATGTAGTGCAACATAGCTAATGACCACTAAATAATAATTTTTTAATTAAAAATACTAAAAAGGAAAAAACATTATTAAATGGAGGGCCCTACAAAACCTAACCCTAGTAATTAATGGTAATATTTAATTTTTAGAGTTAAAGTAAAAGTTGACATTCTCCTTATCTTTCCTTTTTGAAAAGGAAAGATAAGGATAATATCATCTTTTACTTAAATTTTTAATATTAACATTATTGTTTCGAGTTGTTTCAGAGTGGTTCCAACTTCATTGAATTTTGAGAAAGTCAAATTTTAGATCCCACTCAAAACTTAGTGGTTATTGTTTGAATCGCTTCTTTATAATGAGTCTTAGACTTTGACTTCCAATTTTTCAGGTGTAGTTATTGCATAATCATATTCCTTGTGAGACTTTGCAGTAGAAGTTGATCTTTGATCCATTGCAATCACTTGACCTAGCTTAGGGAATCATCAGCTACCCCTCCCAAGTTGCTCCTCAACATTGAAATTTTCTTTTTCAGTAGACATTCATTTTATCCATTAGATCATTTCTTCCACTGTGACAGTTCAACAACACCCCTGCCAGCATATGCTTGACAATCCATCTCATATTTACTACTACCTTATAAACACTCTTAAATCTTGTGTCTCCAATATAAATGAGGAAGAACTAGAAAGGGCCTTCTTGGCCCTCTTCACAACCCACAATATGTTTAGCTTCTCTCTTGTGCTTACACTCTAGTATTCTCACAGCTTCAAAATGGTGAATCTTAAACACGGTCATATGATGTCCATTCAAGGAAGCATAATCACCCTTTCTATGAATCAAATTACCCCCCTAGCATTCCATTTACTTTTACATGTAGGCATATATTTTCCTTTTGGATGACTGTTAAGCTTCTCATCTCTATTTCACCTCCATCTCCTACCCTCATGAACCCAATAAGCTAAATTTAACCAATCTCAATGTATCTGAGATAAACAATCCATCCAACTGGGTAGATTGAGTTGAGGCCATTTTAGAAACTAAATCCATCCCTCCACAATGATATATCCCTCGCCAACAACAACATCATGTTGTGCTCGAGATCTATCATTCCCATGATCACTATAAATTTCTAAGTGCTTCACTTACATATTTGGTAACATCATCATTCAAATCAATTATACTTTGTTGTGTTGTTTCTTGTGTTATGATTTCCTTTAATGGAAATATCTCCCTAGTAGGCACGAGTAACTAAATTCAAGTTCTTATTGAACTCTTGCGTTAACATACTTAATTTTCATTTTGACCTATTCGGTTTCAAATTCTTGTGTTGTTGGTTTACTGGTTGACTACTAGCATTCACCAAGTGGTTATTGATGATCATAGTTAGTCTAGAATGAACGTTGGACTTTGCTTTGGAAACCAAACCCTAAGAATAAGCAATTATCATGGAACATTTCAGAGCCCATACTAGTGGAAGGCCAATTGTGTAGTGGGATTTTAGTCAAACTCAGTGATCATCCAGTTAATTGATCAATCAACCTAGAATATCTAGTGCATGGAGAATTCAAGTTACCCAAATATGGTGGAGATTCCAAGGCCATGTAACGTCAATTGTAGACTAGCCTTGAGCGTACAGGTGTTGCATGTAGTCACATGATCAACCTTGGGAATTTCACAATCCATTTTGTAAAAGTTCCTAAATAATAGTGGCCTAATTTCTCAAGGAATTGCGGAAGGAAATATGGGCTCAAACACAGGTAGGAATTTACTAAGTCTGGGTTATAACTTCTTAGTGAGATGAGAGACAGATTATTCACTTGTAGGTTGTTCTCAATTGAGAAAATAAATTTCAATACATTTCTATTCATCATATTAATGCAAGCAAAGATTTGTTTTTTTAGCATATTTCTTTCCTCGGGAAAAATAATGCGTGCATGTGTGTTATTTCTTATTGCATGTACAGAGTTTTGGTTCTAAATTGTGAATTAACTTTGAGAGAGAAATAGAGTAGGTTTGTGTCTTGTGATTTCGATTAAAAATTCATAAGTAGTTGCAACTCTACACCATAATTTCTACAAGGATGGTGGGGGCAAATTACAAAATATTTTCTAGTAGACAATATCCCTACTTAAAATTATCTATGACAACTTTTGCGAGAGGAAGACATTGGGGATAAAATATTGGATTGTGGAAGAATTAGTCACAAAATTCACAAGGGCGGTAATTTTGGTTGCAGGTGTGGAGGTAGATGAATTAAATGTAATTGTGTAAGTAGACAAGTCACAACTACTCCTTTGATATTTGTCGATGATGTGTTACTATTTGGTAGATTGACCTCTTTTGATCGGTATCTGCACTACTTATGAATAATAATAAATCTCATATGATTTCTTCTTATAGAGATGATGCATTGGTACTAGAGATTTATCACATTTTTGGTGTTATCTCCACTGCACTGGATGTAGATTTTGAAAATCTTAGATTTATAATCCAACCTAATTGTTATGGAATGAGTTGACTTTTAGAGAAAATGCATACTAAACTTTTATCATGGGCACAAAGGTGGCTCTCCCTAGGAGGTAAGTTGACTCTAGTTCGAGTAGTCCTTCAGAGAATCTCTGTATATTGGCTTTATATTTTCCCTCTGCTTAAGAATATCAGTAAATGTATATTTTTGGCTTCATCTTGGCATGAGACAATCTGTCATAAAGGATAGAGTGGGCTTGGTTGTTGTTTACTATGTATGGAGGTGATGGATAGCTAGAATCATCTATTTCTTTGATTCTCCTCAGAAAAATCATTTTGGAATGGTGTATTTAATATGTTGCATTTATAGGCAGATTATAACTACTCTTTTGTGTTTGTTTGTATTCGAGACTAGATTATTGAATATAAAACATTTTCACCACTTCCAATATACATTGGGGTTTCAACTCAAAGAATGCATTATTGTCCTAAGCTCCTTTGTTGTGATACATCCACCTCCATCCTTGTCAAAAAAGCTAAAAGGCTCCCTGAACTTAGATATAACCTCCATCCCATATTCCTTTAGTAGATAAAACCCTTCTCTCATTTTATGACCATGCCATTCTACCCTCCATCCCATATTCTCTCATGACCCCTGTGTAAACCACCATTTCATTCAAGGATGGGGAATTTGATGCGTGCTATAACCATATTTTTTAGATAATTTCCCCCTTTTCTTGCTTATTCGTTCATTACCAAACACTATACCACTAGTTCTAAGAATCTTTTGGATACTATCACCACAATAAATGTATATTTTATTTTATAGGAGACAAGAATTGTATATTTACCTTTGGAACACTCCAAAAATATTTTGATGCACCTTTGTGACCTTTATGACATTATGACCTTAATTCCCATTCCATGTTCATCCATGTGGATGCACTTTATGATGTTCTACGACAACCTAATGTCCTTGTCAACTTCCTCTCATCTTCCTTGTCATGTTTTCAGGACTTGTGTATCCAACAAGAAATTTGGGAGATGAATGCCATCAAGGTAGGAAATTGAGGGGGTTTCAGGTCATCTGTTTAGGTTTCCCACTAGCATAGTCCCACCACATGATCCACCCAATCCATAAATTGGGGTCTACTACTATTTCAACTAATTATTAGATGATCATGGTGGGCCATTATTCCAAGTTAAATATTATGACTCTTCATATGATATTATTAGAGATACTTGAGGAGACATATTTTTAGCTAAAGGGTTAAGGGACGATTTTGACTTCAATATCGAACCATCAACCATATCCTCAACATTTGTCCCATCAACCATATCCTCAACATATCTAACCAACAATCAAGGAGACAACTGAGGTGGAGCATGGGCATCCTCTCTCACCCACGTTGTTCAGGATATATATCAATCTATGAATGCCTCTATACTCCACCAACTATGCATCAATAAAATTTTGGGTTTCCCCACTGTCCTCCAAGATGGATACATGTTGTCCCTGCATTGTGCCTTTGATTGCAGAGTGGCTAATAATCATAGTTTATGATGGATGATTTTCATCGTACGTAACAGCCATCGTCCAATTCATTTGTCTGGTGCCCAATGTTGGTGAATCATTGTATTGCATCATCGTAGCATATATTGCCTTTTTTAAAGCAAAAATATATTGAAAATAAATTAGCTTGTGTCTCATGCAAATGTTCAATATTGTTGTGTTGTGAGTGCTTTGCATATTATATGTATCATATATCTATAATCACTTATTTCAAGCCTACTTTAAGAAATAAAGAAAGAGGTGCAAGCCCTTGCCATAAGGACTCCCACCAACTCCTCTTCTCATAGAAAACTTTCAAATGTTAGCCCATAAATCAAATACATGTCCTTGTTTCTCTAGTTTGGAAACCCTTGGATGTTTCTTATAATAAACTCCTCCCAACCACTACTTTAACCATCTATTGAATGCCTTTGATTGGTATGTGTAAATTATTTTGATTGATTCCTGGAGAGGTGTGAAATCTAATTTTGCATGACATGATACAAACAACAAATTAAACCCGTGGTAGCCAAAATTTTAGCCTTACAACTCTTGTCATCAATATAGATACTTCACTAATTATTCAATGGGTAATCTACTTAACAATATATTAAATATTAGAAGAATTCATATTAATAGAAAAAATAAGAATAGTATTTAATTTTAGGTTATAATGTAGGTAACCGCCAAGTTGACATATTCTCTGCCTTGGAAAGTGAATAGTCAGCTTGACTTAATGTCCGATGTTAGTTTTAAAACAATTAAGATAAAATTGTTTAAGAGAACTCACATAGATTTATAAGTGCTGAGATGATAAATATGATGCAAAAATTTACTCAAAAGTTCACATTGTAAAAGAGGATTTCACTTATAGTAATATGACCCCATTCCTCCATTGATAGATCCAAGGTTAGTATATTTCTCCCAATATAATAAATGTGTTTCTCTTTTATATTATTAAATTAGGTTGCTTAAATAATCATGTCCTTATTGTTAAGGGGAGATTGTCTTAAAGTAAGTGCTGTCATAAGTAGTGTGATAGAAGTAACAATGGGAAACTATATCTATATATATTTTTGAACATGTGAAAATGTAATCCCTAATTTATCTATGTCCATGGTAGTGAAGATATATTTGTTATAGTGGTAGCTCAATTCTTTGTCATGTTAGTATGAGTATTGGTAACGTGTGGTCATTGTATGATGTTCAGTGGATATAGTAATAAATGGTTTAATTTAAAAATTTTAATTAGACTACATTTACATCACATTGTGATACTCTATAATTGTAGCAAAACTTAGAAGTGAACACATGACAAGTAACTAGATGTATTCGACAAAATTTTAATGGTTATCATTGTGACTTTGAATTATATTTATAGTGCTAGCTAAATTGGGTAGTATTGACTTACTTTTATGATTCACATAGATATCATCATAACTCGTTGGTTTTGATACTTGATTATTTGAAAATAAATACTCGTTGGTTTTGATATTTGATTCTTTGAAAATAAATGCTAGTTAAATTATGTAGTATTGACTTAGTTTTCCAATATATATACATAAGAACATTACTCATTGGTTTGATACCTTAATTACTTTGGTTTTACCAATTTCTATTCATAAGTATATACAAGAACATAGAGTGTTTGAAGGAACAGAGAGGGTTTCTGTAAGGAACAGAGGAACGAAAAAGATTGAGAAATGTTTGCAGATTCACGAAGATGGTGATAGTGCCACACCAATGTCACTTTGTTTCTGTGCTAAGAGATGGCTAGATAATCACCCTGATTTGTTCCAGAGGGATTCTCCAGATGGCACGAAAAATTTGGCATTTGGGAGGAATTGATGGAACGAAATCTAGCGGTGAGCCTAGAGGAACTACTCCATTCTCTGCCTGATTCCTGCCATGACTTTCCATTACGAAATCCACTAGAAAATGGTGCTGCATCTTCATCAACCAAACCTTCATCCACATTGCAATGAACCAACACCTTTGCTTCTACAACCAAACCGTCCTCCTCGTTTGCCCCATTGCAATGAAGGTTTTGTTGATAAAATGGAGAGACAAACACTAATGTTTGAAAGCCACGAGACTAGGGTTTCTGTGATGGGAATTAAGGGCATGAGGCCCAATGACAACAGAGCACATACTCATTTATTTGTGGGTGGCAGGAGATAGATATTAAGACCCTCATTCTTAGGAAAAGTGGGAGACATGGGTGCCGATTGAGTGGGTAACAACAGGAAACGTGCTAGGCCATCTTAAAATGGAAACACGCTGGCTTAAAATGGTAACAAGATAGCTAAAACCATTGAATTTTTTTTGGTGTAGAGGTCGAAAATCTTTTTGGCGCCAAATTGTTTTAGTTTTTATATGCTAGGTCTTTCATTGTTATTTTGCAATCGAACTTGAAACTGAACTAGAAGTTTCAAGGAAGACAACAAAGGGTTTATTTTCCATAAGTATTTTCCTTTCAATTTTATGTATTTTCCTTGCAAATATGTTGGCATTGGTATTATTTTCCTTGCGTAGCTGTATTCATTGGCATAGCTGTAGGAATTGGGATTATTTTCATGGTATATTTGGGTTTGTGACTATAATTTAACGTGTTTTCCAACTAGGGAAAGTACCTTTGAATTATACTAGTGCATGAACATGGAACCCCAACCTAATTTGAATTAATTGGTCCCTAGCAAAGTCTATTTATTGCATTCATGTTCATCAATAACATATTATTAGATTTTATTAGAAATATGAATTGTCTCTCTCGTTCATTAGTTAATTTCTTAGTGGTTTTATTCACTCTTGTTTCTTGTTTTGCAAGTAAGTATCTAATATTTTGTCACACTTATATCTTTCTATTGTAGTTTTATCTTGAACAATGTAAATTTTGAAATGGGAACTATAAACTCAAAATGAGAACTCTAGCTAAAAAATCACAAAAAAAACATCAAAAACAGTGCTAAAAACGAAAAGCGTGTATACTGGAACGATGATTTTTTTTTTTTAGGGTCAATTTTCAAACTTTTTAAAAAATGCTAGTAAAACCAAATTTTTATGTGCCAAACAAAGTTGTTTATGAGGAAAAAACCACATTAATGTTTTCGGTAGAATATCATTTTTCTTTCCTAAGTATAAATTCAATATATTTTCAACCATTACATGTCATGGTTATTACACCTAAGCATAGATGGACAAATTTACCATATCACATCAAGCACATTTTCCTGATTATCCTTATTTTAATTCTGAGCATGACAAATTCATAGGAGGCCAGGATTTCGCTAAAAGGAGAAACTGGAGTGAGATTACAGTGAATCTCCTCTAATGACCCTCGCTAAACTGATCACCCTCTCCATAAAATATGTTGACAAAAAGTTCACAAGGAATCCCAAAAGCAAGTTTCATTTGTTCTAAAGAAACTCAGTTACACCTCAAGAACCTTATTACTCCCTCATAAATGTGTTCCCAAGAAATGAAGGTAGGATAACTTCATTTGCTATCAATAAATCCCAAACCTAGATGCCAAAGGATTCTCTCTCAAGAATGAAATAATTGGAAAAAACAAAGCAAGTTCCCAGAAAATAACTCAAGTGTCAATCACAATCCTAATAATGCATCATCAGTGAAATCATACCCCACATGTAGGGAGAATACGATGAGCTACCTACGACCACTCGATTTACTTTGATTAGAGTATATAAAGCCATGATAATAATCTATTTTAATTTCTTTCCAAATCTTTAAAGGAAGGTCACTGTCACTGTCATCTTATGAACTACAATAATAACTTTGATGGCGTTTTAAATATAGTTACATGGTACTTTGTTTTTGTCTTATTTTTTTGCAGGTGACTCATGAGGAGCACATGGATGCTAATACCACAATGGGAAACACAACCAAAATGAGCAAACTAAGTTTGGACCTCCATTAACATCAATTACCACTGAGAAAGGATTACATTTATCAAATTCACTGCGAATATCTTAACAACAGCATAAAAACATCTCCCTTGGCAACAATTCTAAAAAGTCAATTAGGTCAAGAATTTACATCCAATATAAGGAGACACCCCTATCAATATGGTTATTCAATGTGTTGATGCCCCCACTATTATCAATTAGATGTTACCCATCCTCATATCTAAATAAAAGAAAAGGGAGAAATAAAATAAATGAAAAGCACCCCAATGGGGGAAGTAACGAGGGATATAAAAACCTTTTATTGGACTATGAACATCTAGTTGGTAGTAAATGCTTATTATTTCATTGTGGTGATTACATTGCAGACATAGAAACTCATTAATATTGGAAGAATACTTTTAGAAATCCTTGAGTCATATTTAAGAAGTCAATAATAACCCTAATGACTTCACAACAGACCCTATTACGAACTATCTTATATCTGACATTGAATTCACAACACACCTTATTACCAACTATCTTATATCTGACATTTAGTCACTAATTTGATCTTATATCTATCATTTAGTCATTAATTTGATTATTTTCTTATTATCGAGTTATATAATTATATCATATTATGTTTGATCCTAAATCAAATATTTATCAGAGTGAGGAAAAGATACTCCAAACTATACTCACCAGAAACTACAATAAATAAATGGGAAACCTACATGAATAAAACAAAACTACAATGCAATTTAATTGATCAAAATAAAATAAAACTACAATGCAATTTAACTCATCAAAATAAAACAAAACTACCTTGCAATTAGATTGAGACTACACTTACTGAGAAATTAGTAGATGTATCCGTAATCTTTAAAATATCAAAATTGATTTCCCATGTTGTATAATCTATGGGTTTATCCATGCAATTCTCAACATATTCCAAAATCGACAAAAAATGGATTTACGAGACTAATAAATCATTGAAATCTATAATTTAAAATATTGAAAATGATACAAAATATTTTAAAATTGTTTCAATCATAAATATTGCACATAAAATTATATTTCTGACAAATTAGCTATGTTTTACATTTAGAATAGCTAGTAAGATAATAAATTTGGTTTTGAGAATTTTTGTATCCATTTATCCATCTACACCATAAATTATATGATACTTAATATACAATATATTTCCAAAAAATTCCATATTACAAGGAACCATCTAAATTCCACACTACCAAATATTTTAGGTTCAAAATAAAATAATATATCTAATATTTACAAAAAAATCTTTAAAAATATACACTAATTACTTATTTATCAAACCAACCACACCTGTAATTTATAACATAAAGAAATAACATCTATTAATATAAAATGTTGAATATAATACAAAATATTAAACCCTGTAATTTAATATTTAAGCAAAATCTCAACGAAAAAAGTCTGGAAAAAACAAAATTTTATATTTACTAGGATAATTTAATTATCTTAAACTTTCTCATAGACTTAAATTTGATAAATCTACGCATTATAAATTTATAAATTATATGATTTTTACTTAGCTTTCCAAATTATAAATTTATAAATTCTATATTTTTTACTTTACTTTACAATGACATAATTATCATAGATTTCTACGTATTTCATTTGCTGTAAATTTCTTATGCCTAAAACTACATCCATCAACCATTATCATTTATTAACGTATGCCATTCATAGTAAATGAATGCTCGAATCTATAATTGTGATTAAAAAACTGCGAAGGATATAATATCGTGAACTCTAATATCCAGTGCATCGTTCCTAAGCCGAACTCAAATTGCCGTTTTAATTTGCAAATCGAATAGAACAGTCGAATTTACGAATTTTTTTTAGCAATAAGGTCGAATTTGGTAACTATGGTATATGACATTTCAAAAGATAAACCCGCACACCCATTTTTTGTTCTCTTTTCTTCTACTTTGAGGCGATTTGCTTGGGCTATTAGAGTATTCGAGCAATCAGGTGGTGGGGCAATTCTAAGAATCGCCCTACCACCACCACTGGTGGCGGGGCGGTGGCCAGTCGATTCTCAAAATCGCCCCAACACCCGATTGCTCGAATACTCGGGCTATTAGAGTATTCTGCTAACAACAAACTGCAGTCTGCACCACGCAGGTTAACGATCCAGTGGAATTCTGCCATGATTTAAAGCAATGACCGCCAATCAACGTCAAGTTCACGCGCATCACAAAAAATTAAAAGAATTAATTGGAATGAGTGGAGTGGGATTCGGGAATGAGTCTGAGGACACGTGGTACCGAACTAGAGAGCATTGAGGATTTTCGATCAACATGAACACAGTAGATAAAATGTCAAATGCATGGTAAGAGGTGGGCCCCTCATTCCGCGTAATCCATAACGGTTTACGTGTGGGACAGGGCTTCCCTTTTCTCTAAGGCATGACGAGTATCTTTGTAAACCGTACACCAGACGTGGTCTTTTCACAAAATTAATAAAAGAATTAGTAAAATATGAAAATTCTTGCCATTATTTATTTGGTAAGTGTGATGAGTAAGAAGCACGGTAGCGTAATTAGTTTAGAGGAGGAGTGTTGATCACGTTATAATGTTTGGAAAAGGGTCCACGACACAAATGGTTTGTTGATGTTGGCATTATGGTTCTGGTATGATTTCAGATGTTGTACTTGATGGCAAACACCCATGGCATGGCTCTCATTTTGATGAAAATAAAGAAGTACGCAGGAGAACAGTTC
>APFE031614988.1:67548-107420 GCA_000404065.3 Pinus taeda | reverse complement strand
TATATTATACAACAGTTTACAATGTACAAGTATACTTGGAAAGCCCAAGTTTCATACTTAGTCAATTTTACAATCCAAAGCAAAACTCGGTTGCCTAGCTCGTCGGCACCTCTGCACGGTCACCGCACGACTCATCAACGCTTCATTCACCTTGTCGCACAATCATGTTGTTTGCCCAACTCGGGCACACCTTCAAGTCGCCACACACGAGCGCCTCCACCTGAGGCACACCTCTGTCCACAATCTCAACACTTCACCAAGTCACCGTGCACACTTGCACGATGGGCAGGCACTCACCCGAGTCACCAAGACACTCGTGCCAAGTCGTCACACAAACCGGGCGCCACACCCGTGCACGCCACAACCATCCGTCGAGTGCCATACACCCGTGCACACCTGCCTAAGAATGGACACATACTAAATCTGCGCCTTCCCTTAGACTTGCGCACTACCTTGTTGAGCGAATGTGTTAGAGCGAGTTGAGTTGGTGTTTGAATGAGCTCCATGCTCACATAATATATACCCAAGCTTAGGGCGTAGTCTCGCTACCCAGCCGACTTGCCCAAAGCCCCTTCTCCATCACATATTCCTCCAAATACACTGTCGGCTCTTATGCAATGTAGGTCGGCCTACACGACGTGTTAACACACTCTCCACGCCATATAAACGTGCTTGCCTACTCCTCTTATGCGCATACGTGTCATCGCACACTTCAAAGGAGCTCGCACTTCCAACCGTTTGTTTAGTTTTCTTTGTCGCACTTCATGCCAGAGCATTTAAGGATCGCAGGTCCTTACACTTGATGTGGAGTAGCAGGAACTGCCTGATTGAGTAGAGATAGATGCATATAGAGCGGTAGAGAGAGCGACAGTGCAAGGAATCCCAAGATAGTGCATAACTATTAGGCTGTAGTAATGTGAGAGGCACAAGTGTTTTGCATAGTGCTAGGTGGCACAGAGAGGTGTGAAATGGTGCGAGATGCATGGAGATGTTGCAATAGCACAAATGTCAGAGAGGGAGCACTTGTCAACAACAGGTAGAGCTTCAGCATCAGAGTATGTTCCTAGCCCAATAGAGTGGTCAGTTGGGAGTGTTTTTGTTCCAAGTGTTGTTGGAGTAAGTGGACTGGGTAGATGTGTTGCATGCAGAACATTCTAGAGTTACAGGATTGGGTTCGAGTGAAAGCCTTTCTTGTTGAGAGGGAGTGTTGAAAAATGTGCATCAAGAAAAGTTAAATTTAGAATGTGCTAAAAATAGACCTACTAAAAATAGCATGTCTAAAAATAGCAGTTTGGCCAGTGAGGTCATTGGCCATATAGGGTGAGAGGTGAAATTGCTAAAAATAGAAAGTTCTAAAAATAACATTTGTGCATCCATTCCCATTTATAGCAGTCCTTATTCTATCTATAGGAAGTAAAATTAATTTTGGTCTTAACAGCAGTTGGAAATATAAATTAATTAATCCAGTTGAGTTAATTAGTTAAGGAAATTCGAATTTGAAGTCTTTGTGAGCATGCACATGAGTTGTCCCACTGATTGAGGAATTTATCCTTAATTTCCTCCACTGATTGAGGGAATAAGTATGAGTTCTATAATGAGAGAATCAGTTGACTTAGTTCTAACTAGTCAAATCTAGTTAGATTATTTTAACAAGTTGTTAAAATAATAAAATATAGTTTGTTAATGCTTGCATGCATGTGACAACTATTATTTTAGATAACTGAGAATTCGCTCATGGATAACTATTGCATGTCAGTTCTGTCAGAGACCTAGTTGAGATCAGATGTGGGATAATGTACTATCAGATGATTAGATATTTCTAGTAAGCATTCCTTGCATGGAGAAGGATCTATTATAGGAGATTGGAGGACTTGTGGCCTATGTATTGAGGCCTAGGTAGCCCATGATTTTCATCTTCTGATTGAAGATCATCAGAGACATCTTCTGATTACAGAGAGAGCAAGATAGCTATTGAGCTAATTCTTTTTGTATGTTGTTGAGGATCTCCACTTGATTGATAATACAGTGTTGGGGTTTTATGTTGGTGCTTTCGCCAATGATATATTCTGTGTTATGTGATTGATTTCTCTTGATCAGTTATGCATGTTTCTACTCGATGTTGCTCATGAATTCGATTATGTTTCCGCTTAATGTTTGTATAAGTAGAACAAGTATTATGCTTTAGGACATTACATATATCAATTTGTTCTACAGGTGAAATTTCTACAGAAGACACCTTGGTCATAAAGCTTTCCTTAAGGCCTTCAAGAACTCAATGGTCAAAAAAGAGCCTAAGGATCGTATCCCAGGGGTCCATATGCCATTTATCCAAGGGACTACAGATAAGATTGCTAGGATTCTTAAGAAGCCTAATGTTCCCTCAAGCTTCAAACCCCCTAAAACCATTCGTAATTCCCTCCGATCAATTAAATATCCCATCAAACCCAAAGACATGAAAGGTGTCTATATTATTCCTTGTTCTTGCAGAACCCCCTACATTGGTGAGATTGGTCGCTCTATCAACTAAAGGATTAATGAACATGCAACTGACCTAAAACATGGTAGAACCAAGTCCTCTGCACTGGCGGAACATGCAGAGAAGACTAATCATCATGTTTGTATTGAAGAAGCCCAGGTGATTGTTAACGTTGCGCATTTTCATCATCGAAAATTTAGGGAGGCTATTGAAATTGAAAAGATACCTTTTAATCTCAATAGGGATGATGGGTGGAAGACAAGTAGTTGTTGGATCCCTCCCCTTTCTTTCTAGCCATATCTCCCCTCTGCTTAGCTGCCCCTCCCCCTCCCCCCTCCAGCGCTATTAATAACTTAACCTTAAAATTTCCCTTTCCTTTTTTTAACTAGTTTGTGTCTCTTTAGATCGCTAAATGAATTAATTTAAAAAGTTTCCTAAAAACCGTTAATAATATAAAATTACTTTCTACAATTGTTTAATAATATTTAATTTAAGGACAATGTTAAAACAATTCTATTGACTCATATTAAACATCATAATATTACCCTTGTCATAACTTACTAAATGAGTTAATATTATAAGATTACTATATAGATTTATAATAGAAGGTTTATTACTATAATAATATTACAATTATTCTTATTACCATTATGAATATTAATGTTATACATATCATTAAGATTGACTCATAAATATTAATATTACACAGTAAATTATGATTACGCTTGTTATAACTAACTATAAGGGGTTAGTATTAACAATATGTTTTGGTCAAATTTATTTATTTATTTATTTATTGTGTTTTTTTATACCATATGCTAGTATTATAACTTAATAGGGTTTAGTATAATAATTATTAGATAATCCAAAAATATATTTATTGGCATTATAAAATACTAATATCTTTACCCTAATTCATTAAGCCTAATATAGCCGTTTTTCCAGTCAAACCTAACCGTTGGAAGATCTGCCATCCCTATTAAACATGTAGCCATGATCTAATTTTTTCAAATTGTCTTGACGATGAACTACACTCGTTGGTTCGAAACGCATCGCCAAAGATTTTCTGATGTTAAAGAATATGTTAAAAGGTTAAATAAATGATTCCGTAATACATTACGGATAATCATTGATTGAAAATTATAAACATAGAATTAATTAAATAATGAAAAGTTTATTAATAAAAAGATAGGAAATATTTATAATTTTAAAAAATATAAAAAAATTATAAATCTGTTTTTAATGGAATGTATCTTATTTCGATTTTAGGTGGATGAGGGGAGGTTGAAATTATTTTAATTTTTTAATTTTTTAATTCACAACTTAAATTGATTCTCAAGGGAATATGTTCTGTAGATGCTTTGCTTGAATGATTATCAACCACTGTAGTGTGTTAGGAAGCCTAAAACATTATGTTGGATTTTAATAAATTAAAAAAAATTAAAAAATTGAAGTGACAGTGGTATACATGTCCTCACCCAAGGAGCGACACAGAGGAAGGGGAACCCCAATTGTTGAATGACAATCAAACCCTGACCACTGCAATTCCCAAGCTCCCCATCCACCATGAATACCATGACCTCATTCTCAATGATTAACTCTCGACTCACTGATTGTCAAAAAATCAATGTGGATTTCTTGAAGTAGAGATATTAAGGACACAATGTAATAACAGAATGTGCTTTCACAGGTTGTATGTCGAGTTGTCTTTAGTGAGACCTTTTGGAAGCTCTTCCGGTGGGTTTTGCCTGTCTAATTTCTCTAAAATTTAATAGGAATTTATTGAATTCATAAGCTTGATGGGTATGGGTAACCCCTACACAATCGAAGTGCCCTAGGGGTTTTTTAGGGCGCTGAATCCATATATACAGTGAAAAAACCAGTTTAAATAGCACAAATCAAGATTTCACTTTAAATTTTTCTACAAAATTCTAACATCGGAAAATCCAAAAAATCACACTAAAAACAACTCTATTATATAATATACACAAGGAGTTGTCTAACAAGGCGGAGGAATTGCCCGGACGGCTAAAAGTGGCTGAAATCTAGGTAAAAAAAATTCAAAAAATCTTGTCGAGGTAGTGTTTGAATCGTGTTTCTGATGGTGGAAATGGATTCAACACCATCAAAAACGTCTAAAACATCTAAAATTTTGAAGTTTTACAACTATAACTTGGATTTACAAAAATCCTAGCCAGATTTTCTCTAAATATTACCGGAATTTCTATAACTTTGCAAGCAATTCCTCCACCTCGTTAGACTACACGTATACACAATGTAAAACACAATAACCGACTAATACTTGTGATAATATGGCCATCTTTCTTAGAATTTGTGTTTTAATGGAGGACTTAACGGTGTTGGAGTGAGAATAGCCCTGTAGTGTTTCAACAAAAACTTCATTTAAATTTAATTGATAAACACGTGTTGTTGAGTCAATTTGGCTAAGGAACCGCGTTAACGGTGTTGCAGTGACAATCACGACAAACAGTATATTTTACCATATATATTGTTCCATCTAAAGACTTTATTTGAGTTAATCAATAAACATGAGTGTTTTTTTTTTATTAATTTGGATTAGGAAACTTGACCTTTTAGCCATGAGTATTTCCTTGATATTATGGTTACACGTGATTAATTATATAGAGTGTTTGAATCAAAATTAAAACGGGGTGAAAATAGAGATATCGAGTGGTCGTTGGGTCCACTCGATATTGAGAAAACATTAAATGTATTTTAACCATTTTCCTCGTTACTCATTATTCATTTTAAAAACATTATTTTGAAAATGCATTTTAACCTCGCATCATTATCAAAGAATAATTATGGCAATTGAAGAAGACTTGTTTTCAGGAAATCATTCACTAAAAATTATATATTCTTGAGTGATAATTATACTCAATATTTATATTGGAGTAATAATTATATATTTGTGAAATGGAGTTTATCTATATATATATATATATATATATATATATATATATATATATATTTTTAAATATATATTATTATTTTTTTATAAATAATTTATAATTAAAAATATTTAATGATATAAAATATTAATCTAACTATATTTAAATTATATATTAGCAATTAATATATTAACATTAATATTAATTATTATAAATAAATAACATTAAATCAAATTATTTATATAATAACTCATTTTATAATTATCACAATTAAATTATATTAACTATTAACGAAATATTATTTAAATATTTATAGATTTTAATTTAATATTTAAATCAAAATATTTAATTTTTGAAATATTAATAAATACATGGATATCTTAATTTAAATATTTAATATAATAAACATTAATTAAAAATGTTTAAAATTAATATACTAATATTAATGGATATTAATATTAATCAATCCACGAATATTAATATTAATTATTTTATTATTATTATTATTGATTAATTCACATATATTAATATTAATTAATCAATTTTATTTTTATTATTATTAAATTAATAGTAAATTATAATAATAATAATAATATATAATATTATTATTATTATTATTATTATTTATCCTTTTATATTAATTAATTCTTATCACACGCAGTTAAGGCTCTCCATCTCCTCAGCGTGGTGGATCTTACCACAAGGTTTTCGCCCCCTTTTGTTTTTAACACTGTTAAATCATTTATTTATGTTAAACTAATATTTAATTATATCTGTAAATCTCACACGTTGCTCAGTGTGCCCAAGTTGCTCTTTTTTTAATTACAAATAACTGCTCAGTGTGCTCAAGTTGCCTTTTTTTAATTACAAATAAAATAAGAGTTTAGAAAGAGGTAATTTCTACAATGATATTAATTTATCAAATATGGAAAAACTGATGATATTAGTTTATCAAACATGGAAAAACTGATTTTAAATTTAAATGAAGAACATCTACAACAGATCACTTTGACTCACACTAACGAAAAATCCCCATGGGATATCATAGTCTAGATGAGGCATAGTTGGGTACTCAGACGTTTTTTTCTTTGGGTTCCGCTTTGTATTCTCCCTAGAGCTTTAGAATCACACTCGTTGTCACTTCATATGGAATATTTGAAAAATGCTACCATTATGGGCCCACCATAAGCCATAAACCAAAACACAAGGCAAAGAACCATAAATTTTAACTGACGCAAGCACTCCTCTAAACTTTATTTCTACCATGTTTCCTTGGGATTAAGAGAACAAGCCACTTATGACCAAACATTTGTTGCACGTGGACACCAAATAAACAAGTGTGAGATAGATTCAACATAAATCTTGCAAAGGGCACATTTGTTGGGAACATTCCTACCTCTTTTTAAACCATTGTCCCACATTAACAACTTGCCTTTTACAAATAAGCACAAGATAATATTGCGTTTGAGAGACACATGAATTTTCCATAGAAATTCCCACCACCACTACTTTTCTTCAATAAATTGAGCCTCTATCTCAATAGTATAACCAAGCCTACTTATGTATTCTTTAGTACTTGAATTTTTTGATCGGCAGAGAAATCCTTGTTCTCATCTGAAAGCCTTATAAGGCTGAAGCAAAATCTGCCTACAAAATGATGCCATTATTGGTAATTTGAATCTTAGGGAGGCTTATATTCTAAGTTCAGAAGTATAAGTCATAAAGTCATATTTTCATGTAAAATGAGACCTGATAGATATTTAATTGATGGAGTCCAAACCTAATTGAAGTCGACTCCAACATTATAAAAAGGAAATAGGAAGACAGTGAAGGTCAGCAAGGAGAGGTCCCAAAATTGGTTTCATTGCATATAATGGTTCTTTTGAATCTCTCTCTCTCTCTCTCTCTCTCTCTATCTATCTTATATATATATATATTATATATATATTATATATATATATATATATAGTGATATATTCAGTTCTTACATAGAAGGATTAAAAGTCGAGAGAGGAGGGGAGAAAATCTACAAATATTTCATGATACTGATCACAAGAATGCCAAGAGAGGAGGAGATAAAATATTGCATGACATTAATCACAAGAACATTGATAAAAATGGAAGAACTAAATACATCATGAAAATATGAAGAGAGGGAGAGAGAATTTTCATGATGCATTCAGTTCTTGCATTTTTATCAATATTCTTGTGATTAATTTCATGCCAGATTTTCTCTCCTCTTTTCTTGGCATTCTTGTGATTAGTTTCATATCATATTTGTAGATCTTCTCTCCTCCTCTCTCAACATTCAAGCCTTCTATGTAAGAACTGAATACATCACAGAAATGCAAAGAGAGAGAGAGAGAGAGCGGGAGAAGAATAATTCCATTAAGAAGAACCATCACATGCAATGAGGCCAATTTTGGGACTTATCCTTCCCAAAATTCACTCTCTTCCTATTTCCTTCTTATAAAGTGTTTGTTAAGGGAATACAATTTAATTAGGTTTGACTTAGTCAATTACATATCTATCAAATTCCCTTTTACATAAAAATATGAATTTATGATTTAGACTATAAGCCTTTGATAGAATTGGGTCAATTACTTGATAATCCAAATTCTAATATAGATTTCCACTCTCCTTCCCCAACCTTGAGAATTAGGCACTTAAGCATCGAAGAGGAAATATGCCAAAATAATGAAGCTGTGATAAGATTATTTTCGAAAGAATAAAATTGTCTTCTTAATTTGATTTTCCCTTGATTAAATTGAGAAAATTTGAATTTCCACGTCAGTAGATAGCTTGGATGCATTTAACTTGTGTGACATGGCTTGTGTCGCCCAGTTTAATCAGCGAATTTGTGTTGGAGTAGTTAGAGTTCAGTTATGCATGTGTGAATGGTAATTTGTAGCAATCAGGGTCAATTATTTCGAGTTATTTTAAGTTAAACTAGTTCTCACTGTTGGAGGAACTAGTGGAAGGTCAATTGTGTAGTGGGACTTCAATCTAACTTAGTGATCATCTAGTTAACTAATCAATCAACCCAAAATAGCTAGTGCATACAGAGAATTCAAGTTTCCCAATCGTGGTGGATATTCCAATGCAATGTAATATCAATTGTAGAGTTGTCTTGAGTGTACAGGTGTTGCATGTAGTCAGATGATCAACTTTTGGATTTGCGCATTCAATTTGAGGAATTTCCTAAATAATAGGGGCCTAATTTCTCAAGGAGTTGCGCAAGGAAATAGGGGCTCAAACATAGGCATAAATTGACTAAGTCTCGATTGGAGCTTCTCAGTGAGCAGAGAGATACTTTATTCACTTACAGGTTGAGCTCAGTTGAGCAAAGCAATTGGAATACATCTCTAATAATCATATTAATGCAAGTAGGCATAGGGGTTTTTAATAGATTACTTTCCCCTGGGAAAAAATACTATGTGCATGTGTGTTATTTCTCATTGCACGTTTATGATTGATGTTCTAAATTATGAATTGAATTCTGAAGAGCAGTAGAGTAGGTTTGTGTCTTATGATTTTGATTAAAACTTCATGAGAAACTACAAATCTACACCATAATTTATACATGTTATCAAAGCAAGATTCTCATTACAACAAGAATTTTGAAGTTGTTTCTCAGGAGGTTCGATTTTGCAGTTTAGTGTAGCAGGATCTCTTCAAAGTTGGGAATATGACCTTCAATGGATTGAGACTAGATTATACCTTGGAAGGAATCTCTTATTTCATTGCATGAAAGGATCACATGGAGGCAGTGTTGGATGACAACGGGTTCCTAGAATACATCAAGACAGAGGTTGCAAAACCATAGGCATCTGATGCAAAAAACCTATCCCAGTGGAAGAAAGATGTAGCTAAGGCTAGGAGAATAATCTTGGGGGGAGTGCGAGACCACATTGTCACAAATATCCATGGGAAAGAAACTCCTTATGAAATGTGGTAGGTGATAATAAATATATTCTAGAATATAAGTGACCATAGGAAATTGATGCTCAAAGATAAACTTTGAAATATCAAGATGCATAAGAATGACACTATTTAGTAGTATCTGAGCAGGTTCACACAAGTTCGTGATGAGATTGCGAGAGTTGGTGTTACTATTTTAGACAATGACTTGGTAAACCTAGCCCTTCTAGGCCTTCCCAAGAGTTGGCATAGCTATCAAGATTTGGTGAACAAGAGGGAGAAATTACTGAATTGGGAAAACTTATGGTTTGATTTGGTAAAGGAGGAAAAAATGCGGAATACCAGAGATGGAACTTCATCTAAGGGCAAGGATGAAGAAAAATTTACATTCGTTGGAAAGGGAAAGAAGGGGAAAGGGAAGAAATTTCAAACCAAACTAGAATCTAGCCAAGGGGGCAAGAAGAAAGATTTGTCCAAAATTAAATGCTTCACTTTTCATGAATTCAGGCACTATGCCACGAAGTGTCCAAAGAAAATTCCAGCAATAAGACCTCAAGATGAGCAGCGGGTGAAACCTTGGCTTCACATTTCAAGCTTGACTTCATCCCTATCGCATGCATGGCTAACATAGTGATGGGGAATGTGTGGTACCTGGAATTTGATGCATATTTCCACATGACAATGTATAGATACTTTTTCAGTGACCTTGAGGAGAAATATCTCTAGATGCACATCGAATTGGGGGACAATGGAAGGTGCAGTGCAACTGGGATTGGCACGTTCACCTTTTAGAGGGAGTCGGGATCCCCTCTCATCCATAAGGATGCCATGTTCTCTCCGGGCCTAAATAAAAATATTATCTTCATTGCAATTTTGGAAGACCATGGTTATGATGTGACCTTTAGCAAAGGGAAAAAATTCCTAAGACACATAGCCACAAGATAGGTGAAGTATATCCGGGTTTGTGTGAATAACTTGTATAAGCTATATGTGGAATATTATGTTGCATTAAGCACTAAGGCAAAGAAAGTGCAAAGACATGATGTCAGTGAACTTTGGCACAAAAGACTTGGCCATTTTCCTCATGAAGCCTTGAAGATTATGTAACAAATAACCACTAGACTCCCTAAAGGAGCACTTGAGTAGCAAGATGTATGAAAAGGATGTACCTTAAGAAAGTACAAAAAAATCCACATTCCATGACTGGGACAAAAAAGCACATGCAATCTTGGAAAGGATCCACTTGTATGTTTGTGGACCTTTCTCAACAACCTCCATTGCGAGACACAAATATTTTTTCATTTTTATTGATGAATTCTCAAGGCAGTGTTGGATCTTCTTCACGTAGAAAAAAGATGAGACAATCTCCAAGTTCATAGAATTGAAGGAACTGGTTGAGAAAGAACTGTCACGAAGGTGAAGGATTTTAGCAGTGATAAGGAAGGTGCGTATGTTTCGAACGAATTAAAAAACAAATTGTGTGAAAGAAGGCATTCGAAGAGAGCGGAAAGTACCCCACAACCCACAGTAGAATGGGGTGGCTGAGAGAAAGAACAATATCATTGTGGGAGATGCGAGGGATATGTATCATGGCCAAAGCCTACCTCTACATTTGTGGGTTGAGGAATGCAACATAGAAGTCTACTTGCAGAACGAGAGTCTTCATCGGATTCTTGGTATGATTACATCAGAGGAGGATTTCTCACAGAGGAAGCCGGATGTGTGACACTTCAGGATTTTTGGAGTCTTTTTTCACTGCCATGTCTCCAAACAATAAAGGAAGAAGCCTGGGTTGACATCATAATTGGGGGTATTTGTGGGTTACATAGAAACTCCACACAACTAACGTGTGACGCAGGAATCATCAATTACCCATAGTATGCATGTACGATGCATGAATACATCAGGCCCAGGCATTTAACCCTCTTAGGAGTCAAATGTTCAACCATCCATGGTTTAGGCCCCTTCCTTAACTCTTTGAAATAAATTTCATTACAATAACCCAATTTAACACTAAACCATCCTTCTCCTTCCTTTCAGAACTCAATCACCCCTTAAGCCTTCCTAAAAACTTTATTAAAGCCTTTCTTCTAAATCCTTCTTACTGCGACTCATTAACCCTTCTATCGAGACTCATTCCTTCCCATAAACCTTGATTAACCCTTCAATCATATAAACCTTCCATTCAACATTGTTTCCCATTATAAACCATTTACAAAGGATTTATATGTAGAACACATATATTTCCGCCTCGGTACGGTCTTTGCACAGATCTCGAGGCAACCCATGTCGCAAGTGGAACATCGCTCCTCCACAGTCACCTCTCGACCCTCTATCGCATCCGATATGCGATCATATCACATAGGAACATGGGAAAACAAAGGTAACATAGAAAATCCCCGCTTTACCATAAAGTCAGATCTCAAATGTTATACAACTGCTTATATAAATATGTCGGGTCCACACTTCCTTTAACCGCTACTCCTCCGCACTCTGATATGCCAAACTTCCAATCATTGATTTATCGCTATCGGCGATATCGCATTACCGGCCATCGCAACTTCACATGTCACATTCCATTGCTCCACACTCCTCCGATCTCTGAATTGCGATTGAATCACAACTGTCGGTCTCGTACTTGATTTGACGGTTGTTGCTTCATCGGTGATTGCTTATTGCCATTGTCCAAAGTCGATTCCAATATCGCTCCAATGTTAATCATCGATGCGATTAAATCCCGACTGTTGATTGTCTAGATCTAACGGCTACTGTGCACTATTCCTTCACTTCTCTGCTCTTCCTTTTTATTCAGTTTTACGTACTTTTCAGTGTTGGCTGTGGCTTGTGGGTTTCTGTTAGAGATTCTGGTCCCTTGGCCTTTTCAATGGACACTTCCTCCTGGGATTTATCTTTGATCCTTTTAATGGATTAAATGATCCATCATGCTCTTTTATCTCTCCTCCTCCTTTGTGGATTCTCTGAACTCTGCCTACATACACACATTTCTATACAGAATGCCTGATTTCACATAAATTACCATTCTACATTCACATAACACCGTTATACAAACTGGAATAAAATCACTAGATATATATAAATAAATGAAGGATTACAAATCAAGTAATTCTATCTCTCGGCCTAATTTTTCACATTAGTGACCTCTATTTTAACTCTTCCCATAGGCTTACAATCGAAACCTCAGTTGCCTGTGTAGCCTATTACTCACTTGTCTAACCTCTGAATTATACAAAAGGATCACAATTTATAAAAAAGTGGATTCATGAACCAATTCTGGTTCAGATCCAAAAATATCTCACTCTCTCCTAAAGAGTCTCTTCAACTCCACTCTTTTCTAAATAAAAGCTAAATCAAGCTTTCAAATTCCTCATATCCTATTCAAACCAAATAAGTCTAATTGCTTGGCCTGATCTCCACATAGGGGGGATCAATAAGCCACTATACCATTTTCTCATATTTTATAATAAATAAAACACTCTCAAACATTTAAATAAATAAAATTAACTAAAATCTTGCCTTCCAACCCTTTGTTAGTCACAACATGTGATCATCCCATCACATTGCTAACTAGGTATAAATGCTCCTGCATCACCGTGTGTACTTTCCTTCCCTCAAAATGGGAGTTGTATGAAATGATGTAAAATTTGACGAGGAGAAAGACATGGGGTGCTCTCTTGAGAGGGAGCTTCAGATCCCACCAGAAGAGGAGATTTTAGCTCCAAAGGATGAGCCTCAGGAAGTTGTGGAGAAGACAAAAATTGAGGAGGAGAGAGTGGAGATATCCACTCAAGCAGAATAGAGAAGGCATACAAAGAACCAGGTAATATGATAAACTTGTGTAGGATGTGAGGGTGAATGTGGGAGCTCCTTCAAATTTTCACAGGCAGAGAAGGTCACCTGAACAGTACACTAGCTACATGGCTCTAATCAATGAGCTTGTAGAGACTAAGCCATCCTCTTTCGAGGAAGTAGTAGAGAAACTTGTATGGGTTGATGCAATGGCGGAGGAATGTGAATCCAATTCTAAAGAACAGTGTTTGGGAATTGGTCCCAAGACCAACAAATAAAGCAATTGTAAGTTTGAGATGGATCTTCAAGTTTAAGAATGCAACAAACAAAAGCATAGAGAAGTATAAGGCTAGATTTGTGGCCAATTTATACTCTCAAGTTGAGGGAATTGACTATGAGGAGATAGTTTCTCCTATAGAAAGGTACACATCCATTAGATCAATTCTTGCACTAGTTGTGCAAATGGGGTGGAATATCCAACATATGGATGTAAAAATGGCATTTCTCAATGGAGTTATTGACGAGGAGGTATACATTGAGAAACCAAAAGGTTTTGAGACATTTGATCAGGAGTCTCATGTGTGCAGACTCAAGTGAGAATTATACGGTCTCAAACAAGAACCTCGTGCTTGGTACACTAGCATCAACAATTATCACACTGGTTTGGGCTTCAATAAAAGTGAAGTAGATGAAAACCTCTATCACATCTTAGTAGAATGAAAATTTCTTATTATTTTCCTATATATTGATGATTTAATTTTTACTAGTGATGAGAAACTGATCATATCTTGCAAGGAGGACCTTGCAAGGTAATTTGAAATGAAGGACATGAGTCTCATGCACTAATTCCTTTTGTTGGAATTATGTCAAGGTGATAGGGAACTATTTATGTCTCTTGGAAAGTATGCAAGTGACATACTATAGAGATTCTACATGGAGAGTTATAAACCCATGGAGACACCTCTAGGGACCAATTTGAGGAAGGAGGATGCCACTTCAGGTGAAGTGAATGGTACCATTTATCAGGAGTTAGTGGGTTCACTAATGTATCTTGTGAACACATAACCAAATATGTTCTATGTAGTGAAACAATTGAACCAAGCTATGGTTAGGCCAACCAAATCATTTTAGAAGATATCTAAGCATGTTTTACTGTATGTCAGAGGCACTACCCAGTTTGGACTATGGTACAGATAGACAGAGGGAGTGAAGCTGTGTGGCTTCAAAGATGTAGATTGGGCAAGGAGTCCATCCGACCTAAAGAGTGCATCAAGTGGAATTTTCAGTGTTGGGTCTACAACAGTTTCCTGGTACAACATGAAGCCAAGATTTGTAGTGCTCAACTCAGCAAAAGAAGAATACATGGCTGCACGTCAAGTAGCATGTGAGGTGATCTGGATGAGAGATACTTGTGGGATTGTTTGGTTAGATGGTGGATTCAAATTTTATAATAAAACCTGTATCAATCTCTCTAAGAATCCTTTATTTCACGGTCAATCCAAGCATATAGATATCTGATATCACCATTTACAGGATTGTGTGTAGAGGCGGATAACGTTGCTACATTTCATTCTGATATAGGAATAAGATGCTGACATTTTGACAAAGGTTTTGTTAAGACGGAAGTTTGAGCTCCACAGGTGCATGATATGGGTGGTTGATAATCATTTTCTTGTTGAGAGGGAGTGTTGAAAAATGCAACAAGAAATTCTCAATTTGATTTTGCCTTGATTAATTTGAGAAAATTTTAATTTCCACATCAAGAGACAACCTAGATGCAGTTAACTTGTGTGACATGGCTTTCATAACCTAGTTTACTCAGTAAATTCGATTTGGAGGAGTTAGATGTTAGTTAAAATTGTGTGATTGCTAATTTGTAGTAATCAATGTCAGTTATTTCAAGTTGTTTTTAGTTAAACTAGTTCTTACTGTTGGAGGAACTAGTGGAAGGTCAGTTGTGCAGTGGGACTTCAATTTAACTCAATGATCATCTAGTTAACTGATAAATCATCTCAAAATAGCTAGTGCATGTAGAGAATTCAAGTTCCTCGGTTGTGGTGGAGATTCTAAGGTATTGTAACATCATTTGTAGACTAGTCTTGAGTGTATAGGTGTTGCATGTAGTCATATGATCAACCTTGGAAATTGCGCAATCAATTTAAGGAATTTCCTAAATAATAGGGGCCTAATTTCTCAAGGAATTTCACAAGGAAATAGGGGCTCACGTAGAGTTAGAAATTGACTAAGTCTGGGTCAGAGCTTCTTAGTGAGTAGAGAGATAGGTTATTCACTTGCAAGTTGAGCTCAAGTTAGCAAAGAAATTGTAATACATCTCTATTCATTAGATTAATGAAAGAAGACATAGGGTTTTTTAGAAGTTTTCTTTCCCCTGGGAAAAAATAATATGTGCATGTGTGTTATTTCTCATTACATGTTTGTGATTGATGTTCTAAATTGTGAATTGAATTTCAGAGAGTAGTAGAGTAGGTTCATGTCTTGTGATTTTGATTAAAACTTCATGAGTAGTTGCAAATGTACACCATAATTTCTACAATTTATAATATCAATCATGATTAACCATGGTCCAACGTCGCATTCTAAAAAAGATTGTCTCAATATGAAAATAAAATATGTTCAACCATGGTCCAACATGACATTCTTACAAAGATTGTCTCAATATGAAAATTAACCATGGCCAACCATGGTCCAATGTCGCATTCTGACAAAGATTGTCTCAATATGAAAATCAATAATGGTCAAACATGGTCAACCACGGTCCAATGTTGCATTTTAACAAAGATTGTCTCAGTATGGAAATTAACCATGGCCAACCAGGGTCCAATGTTGCATTCTGAAAAATATTGTCTTGATATGAAAATCAATAATGGTCAAACATAGTCAACTATGGCCCAACATCACATTGTAACAAAAATTCTCTCAATATGAAAATCAACCATGGTCAATGATGGTAAACCATGTTTATTTTAGACTTTATATATTTATCTTAGGGTTTATATACCATGGGTTTATAACCCCTTGGTTTTAATATTATTCTCTTGGGTTTCTAATCCCTTGGGGTTTTACTATTGATTTATTTGGTTTATTATTCCCTTGGGTTTTTAATATCAATCCCTTGGCTTTTTTAATCTAAGGGTTCATATCCCTAAGGTATAATATTATTCATAGGGTTTATAATATTAATCCTAGGGTTTAATATAAATCACTTCGGTTTATAATCATGGTCAACGATGGTTGTTATAGACATATTTGGGCACTGCAACCCCAATCACATATGTCCATAAAACAAGGGCTTCTGAGTCCCTAAAAGTGTTGTTTCATGCCCTAAAGGAACAAGGTTAGTTGATTACATCATCTCCCAGAAGTTCTCCACAGAAAACTACTCAGGCTTGTCAAAAATAGACCATACAAATTGCTCAGTGTTAAGGGTGTGATGCATCTCACCTACCCATTGCAAAAAGTGTGATGCATACTGAAAATCCCTTCTGTAGGGTGTGATGGGTGAGAGTAGACAAATGGCAAAGACAGTTTGCAAGGTGGATGATCATGGAATCTTCCAGAAACTTCTCCTGTGACACTTGCCTCTCTAAATTTGCCTAGAGATGAGTAAGAGATCATCAATCTCCAAGTAGAATCAAGAACTATCAGAGAGAAGACACTAATCAAAATCCCAGAAGCTGACTCACCCCCCTGCAATCATCTATATATGGATCCCTCATCCTAGAGATCTAGAGGCTGGAATCTTGTATCTTGTAAGGAAGTACTGTTGGTTTCCTGGTGGAACATCATAGTGTTGGGTGATCTAAGCTTTTCATGAGGTGAAGAAGGGCTTTCATACTAGGAGGATGACGCTGGGTCAGATCAATGGGTTGTAATCCTCTCTTCTAATCTTTACATCAATAAAGCTATTCAAGTTTTCCTCCACATTCTTGTATGTCTCACAATATATGCATTTGTGTGGTCAATATATATCTGGTACTATATTGTTTATGATTGTAGATCTCTACACTTTGAAGGTATTATGTTGCTTTGACTTTACAGGCACTCTTTGAAGCGGAGTGGTCAAGGAAAGAGCGGCAAAGATCTGTCAGAGAGGAGAAGGAACAAGCAAGGAACCGAGCGAAGGATTGAGGTTGGTATTCTTTGCTCCTCTATCTACTTCTCATAAAGGAAAATGAAAGTAACTTTAATCTGTTTGTTTCTAATATAGCTACCCATCTTAATGGGACTAGCAGTTCTGCATAGACATTAGATTTCCTGATAACAATGGTCCAACGTCGCATTTTGACAAAGATTGTCTCAATATGAAAACTAACCATGCTCAACCATTGTAAAAAATCATCAATCATGGTTAATCATGGTTAATCATGGTCAACCATGGTCCAATGTAACATTGTGACAGACATTGTCTCAATGTGAAAATGAACCTTGGTTAAGCATGGTCTACCATGGTCCAACATCGTATTGTGAAAAAAATTGTCTCAGTATGAAAATAAATCATGGTCAACCATGGTCTACCAATCATGGTAAACCATGTTTATTTTAGAGTCTATAATATTTATCTTAGGGTTTATATATCTTAGGTTTATAATATTAATCCCTTAGGTTTATTTTTCCCTTAGGTCTATAACATAAATAACTTGGGTTTATTAATCTAAGGGTTCAAATTCCTAAGATATAATATTATTCATAGGGTTTATAATATTAATCATAGGGTTTAAAATAATTCCTTTGAGTTTATAATCATGGTAAAACATCATCCAACATCGCATTGTGACAAAGATTGTCTCAATATGAAAATAAACCATGCTCAACCATTGTCAATCATGGTCCAATGTCACATTGTGACAAAGATTGTCTCAGTATGAAAATCAACCATGGTCAAGCATGGCAAACAATGGTCCAACATCACATTGTGGCAAAGATTGTCTCAATATGAAAGTCAACCATGGTTGAACGTCGCATTTTGACAAAGATTGTCTCAATATATAAAAATCAACCATAGTGAACCAATCATGGTCAACCATGTTTATTTTAGAGTTTATAATATTTATCGTAGGGTTTATATACATTTGGTTTATAATATTAATCCCTTGGGTTTAATATTATTCCATTAGGTAACAAAGATTGTCTCAATGTGAAAATCAACCATGGTTAACATGGTCCAATATTGCATTTTGACAAAGATTGTCTCTATATGAAAATCAATCATGGTCAAACATGGTAAACCATGGTCTAACATCACATTGTAACAAGGATTATTTCAATATAAAAATCAACCATGGTCAATCATGGTCAACCATGTTTATTATACTTATCTTAGGGTTTATATACCTTGGGTTTAATATTTTTCCCTTTGCTTTATAATCCGTTTGGGTTTTAATATTAATTCCTTGGGTTTATAATATTAATCATCTAACTTTATTAATATAAGGGTTCATATTCCTAGGGTATAATATTATTCATAAGGTTTATAATATTATCCTAGGGTTTAATATAAATCCTTTCTATTTATAATCATGGTCAACCATGGCCCAACATCACATTGTGGCAAATAATGTTTGAATATGAAAATCAACCATGCTCAACCATTGTAAACAATCGTTCACCATGGTCAATTATCGTCAACCATGATCCAATGTCACATATTGAAAAATATTATCTCAGTATGAAAATGAACTATGGCTAAGCATGGTCAAACATGGTCCAATGTCACATTGTGACAAAGATTTTCTCAATATGAAAATGATTCATGGTCAACCATGGTCCAACATTACATTATGAAAAATATTATCTCAATATAAAAATTAACCATGGTCAATCAATCATGGTAAACCATGTTTATTTTAGAATTTATAATATGTATCTTAGCATTTATATACCTTAGGTTTATAACATTAATCCCTTTGGTTTAATATTATTCCCTTGGGTTTATAATATATCAGTACCATGGGTTTTCTAAATTAAAGATTCATATCCCTAGGAAATAATATTATTCATATGTTTTATAATATTAATCCTAAAGTTCAATATAAATCTTTTGGGTTTATAATCATGGTCAACCATGGTCCAACATCACATTGTGACAAAGATTGTCTGAATGTGAAAATAAACATTGATAAACCATTGTTAACCATGCTCAATCATGGTCAACCATGGTCCAATGTCACAACGTGATAGATATTGTCTCAGCATGAAAATCAAACATGGTCAAGCATGGTCCAACATCACATTGTGAAAAAGTTTGTCTCAATATCAAAATCAACCATGGTCAACCACATTTATTTTAGAGTTTATAATTTTTATATTAGGGTTTATATATCTTCGGTTTATAATATTAATCCATTGGGTTTAATATTATTTCCTTTGGTTTATAATCCCTTAGGGTTTTAGTATTAGTTCACTGGGTTTACAATATCAATCCCTTAGATTTATTAATCTAAATCATAGGGTTTAATATAAATCCCTTTTGTTTATAATCATGCTCAACCATGTTCCAATGTCACATTATGACAAAGATTGTCTTAATATGAAAATCAACCATGCAAAGCTATTGTCAATAATCGTCAACCATGGTCAATCATGGTAAACCATAGTCTAATGTCACATTGTGACATAGATTGTATCAATATGAAAATCAACCATGGTCAACCATGGTCCAACGTCACATTGTGACAAAGATTTTTTCAATATGAAAATCAATCATGGTCAATCATGGTTCAATGTCACATTGTGACAAAGATTGTCTCAATATCAAAATCAACCATGGTCTAATTTTGCATTGTGAGAATGACTATCCCAATATGAAAATCAATCATGGTCAACCAAGGTCCAACATCACATTGTGACAAATATTATGTCAATATGAAAATCTATCATGGTCAACCTTATTTATTTTAGGGTTTATATTCATAGGGTTTAATATTAGGCCTAAGGTTTACAATATTAATCCTCTCGGTTGATTGATTTTAGGGTTTATATTCTCCATGGTCCAACGTCACATTATGACAAAGATTGTCTCAATATGAAAATCGACCATGGTCTAGGTCAACCATGGGATAACATCACATTGTGACAATATTGTGTCAATATGAAAATCAATGATGGTCAACCATGGTCCAACATCACATTATGAGAAAGATTGATTCAATATGAAAATCAACCACAGTCATCGACACTTAACCATGTTTATTTTAGGATTTATAACATTTATCTTAGTGTTCATATACCTTATGTTTATAATATTAAACCCTTGGGTTTATAATTACTTTAGGTTTTTAGTAGTAATCCCTTGCATTTATTATTCCCTTGCGTTTATAATATTACTCCCTAGCACAACCATCGTAAATCATGGTCGTTCATTATCAACTATGGTCCAACTCCATATTGTGACAAAGATTGTCTCAACATGAAAATAAACCATGGTCAACCATGGTAAATCATTTTTAGTCATGGTCAACCTTGGTCAACCTATTGAAATAAGGAATTGAAGTGAGGGGGGGTGAATCAGTAATTAAGAAACTCGTATTTATTTTTCTTATTATGCTTACAATCCTTTCTTATGTTCTTTAACTTGTGAGAGCATTCATTCATGAAAATAGTGAACCAACTATATTTAAAATACACATATTCAAACATTAATCACATGAGAAGCACACAGTTGATATAGTGTTTTTCACGTGGAAACCTAGAGGGAAAAAGCAACCAATTTGTAGTTTTTTTATGATGTAGATTAAGTACCCACTTAATTACATCTATTTGTTTATGAGAACCCACGCACAAGAGGCACAAACCCCCTTTGGTCAGTAAGCACCAACATGCTAAGAGGCACAAACCTCTTCAGTATGCACGCACCAACCTGATATTGCTACTTCTATACTATTTCATTCAATTTTCAAACTAAAAAAAGAGTCATACAATTATACAAGTAAAATACCAAACAATGATTGTTCATAGTTTGACTTTTGCACTCTGACTTCTGTGCTCACTTACAACACGTCTCCTCTCGAAGCTCACAAAAACACTTCCTCTACGCTCTGCCTTTACTGTCAAGGGCTCTTCACTGACTATTCTTCACCCTTCCAATTATTTACACCATCCTCACACTTCTCTTGCCACTATATTACACTGTGTCCTCCCAGATGCTTCAGCCTCTCTGAATCGATGCACACTCTCACAACATTTCTCTCTCACCACATATGCTCATTCTCTCCATATTCTCTATTGCTAGTGATATTTTTGTTCCACTAAGGAACTCTGCACAAGGGAGACTCTCCACTATGTCCTGTAGCTAACAATCTATACTTAGGCATGGTTTCACTTGCCACTCTTACGTCCTCCAATAGTTTCTTGTCATAATGACCAAAATCGAGATGGTCCTTGCAGTTCTTCGTAGGCTGATTGCACAGAGCTCACATACTGAGAAATTAACTCTCAAATGACCTACACACTCCTCCGAGAGTCCCATGCTTATTTATTTTTCCACAAATCTTGAAAATCCACAGAGGTGGGCATTATGTTCTTATTTACCAAAACCATTCATGCACACAAAACAGTTGATTGCTTCCTTCAAGCACTCAAATTCATTCCCCTGTCAATATTGTCCTCAGTTTCTTGTTACATAGTCTTCCACGGGATTAGCCCTTTTCAAATACCAACTCCTCAGTGCCTTCATTCAATGTCGCAGCTACCAACCCTTACATTCTTCAAAGCTTTGTAATTCCTTATCAAAGCAATTCCATATCACAACAATTCCATGTCATAATCTACACAATGGTGTAGTGTTTCAATATCCTTAGCCCCTTGGTGATTAGCTCCTTGAGAATTTATTGTCTCACATGACTAGGCACATGACCATCAACTATTTCTCTACGCACTAGGCTATATGGACTTACATGCCCAAGAGCCTACCGAATATCGGAAGCCCCCTTTATCATAACTTTTCAAAACTCCAAATACTCTAGCGTTCCGATATCTTAATCCTCAATTGAGCTCTGATATGACATCATCACTTCCACTTTGTGACTCCTTAGGGGTGACACATGTCACTCGATTTTGGCCTGTTAGAATACCCATTACGGTTAAATATGTTTGCTACATGTCCTTCCATACTTCCACATCATGCTGACTTTAGCTACCACTATAGCTTATCGAAGCCAGACATATGATGCCATGAGTCTTGCTAGAGGAGAGAGAAGAAGGCCTATCATCCTTTGGTTTTGCATCAAAATCCTTTGTTAATCTTCTTTTGGAATTCCTCGTCCCTTATACAGGCTTATTGGCACTTATCGGATAACACAACTTTTAAAAGTTCCTCACTTAAGAAGTTATGATATTCTGATCACTGACATGTTGATGTTCCAATGTGCTAAGGCTCCAACCTTCGATTTTCCTCTTGCACCAATCCTTTGATGTTCCGATCTTCGATATATTGATAGACCAATTACGCTGACCTCCGATATTCCAATATCTATTATTTTGGACTTCTGATATACTGATATTTCTTCCTTCCTAAGGCTTCTCAAACTTGAACTTCAACATACCATATCTTTTGATCTAGGTGTCCATTTTTCGATATCTAAATGTTGTTGGAGAGCTTGTTCAGAGAAAATTCCAATGTAGAGGATTCAATATATGCTTTGATTCCTTCTACTTCTTGGAAGAAGATGGAAAAATTCTCTACTCATTGACTCTTTGGACTTTTGATCCCACAACCGCCATGATGATCATTTTATGGCTTCTTTAGTAAGCGTACTACTATGATGATTCTCTATAAGAATCCCGCAACTATCATGGAGTTCCATCTGGCCCATCACTATGGTCGCCATTTTCTGGCTTCTTTAATAAGCCTGCTACTGTGATGATTTTCTACAAGAAGCCTGCAACTACCATAGACTTCCATCTGATTAATCATTATGATCATCATTTTGTGGCTTCTTTAGTAAGCCTTTTACTATGATGATTTTCTACAAAGCACCTCAACAACCATGGGATTCGTCCCAAACAATCAATCATAATGTTGACCCTTGCTAACCTTTGTCAGACATCAATACCAAAACTTACACAACCACCTATACACCATAAAATGTCTAACAATCTCCCCCTTTGGCGTTGATGGCAACACCATAAGCTCCCCCTCAGGCTATGCATGGATTACTCTTATGCCAATATTCTCCCCCGTTGGTATTAGTGGAAAATATACTTCACAAGAACTCCCCCAGAACCATTGCAACCTACTCTCCCATGAGTTCCATATCCTGAGTAGCTGCAACCACCTACCAAAAGGAAGCCATTTGGAGGGAGGAGTCACAACTCCTATCTTCTACCTAAGATACTCAAATGGTTCCCTTGCAAGTGGCTTAGTAAAGATATTTGTGAGTTTCTCTTTAGTCAGTACATATTCAAGTTTGATAATGTTGGTTGCAACATGTTCCCTCAATAAATGATACTTGATAGGAATATGTTGAGTCTTTGAATGCATGACTGGATTTTTGGAGATGATAATGGCACTTAATTCTACATGTATATCTATCAAGGTTTTCTTCATCCATATAATTTGCATAAAATAGGTAGAAACAAAATTATACTCTGCTTTAGTAATCGATAGAGAGATAAATCCTTGTTTCTTACTGACCCATGACACCAAGCATTCACCCAGGAAGAAAGATGCACCAAAAGTACTCTTCCTGTCATCACGACTTCTAACCCAATTTTCATCTGTGTAGGCCTTCAATTTTAACTCTTCTCTCTTAGAATACCACATACCATACTCTGTTGTACTTTGAAGATATTTGAAGATCCGCTTGACAATAACAACATGACGCTCCTGTGGAAAGGCCTGGAATCTGGCCACAATCCCCACTTCTTGCATGATGTATGGACTTGAAGTTGTCAGATACAATAAGCTTCCAATCATTGACCTGTATTTAGTATGATTTACTGGAGGTGTTCCATCTTCTTTGCACAATTTGTAGCTTGTAATCATGGGGGTGCTAATTGGTTTGCAATCTTCCATTCCAAATTTATTCAAGGTTCCCTTGAGATATTTGGATTGGGATATAAAAAATCCTTGTGGAGATTGAATAATTTGCAGACCCAGAAAGAAGGAGAGTTCTCCAATCATGGACGTTTCAAACCATGTTTGAATATATTTTGAAAATTGATGGCCCAACTGTTCCATATCACTGCCAAATATTATATCATCCACATACACAACTCCTATTGGTAGATGGTTGCCTTCAGATTTTACATAAAGGTTACTATCAACTATGCCTTTTTTACACCCTTGTTGTTGAATATACCTATCTATCCTTTCATACCAAGATCTTGGGGCTTGTTTTAATCCATACAAGGCCTTCTTTTGTTTGCATATGAGCCCTTCATCAAAGGAGAGTAGAAATCCTTCTGGTTGCTCAATGTACACTTCTTATTCTAAATATCCAATGAAAAATGTAAAATTCACATGCATTTGATATACCTTGATACTCTTATGGATGACAAGAGAAATAAATATCCTTATAGCTTCCAATTGAGCTACTGGTGAAAATGTTGCTTCGAAATCTACCCCTTATATTTGGGCATAACCTTGCAGACCAATCGAGATTTGTTCCTGATAACTTGACCCTATTCATTTAGTTTGTTCTTGAAAACCCATTTGGTTCCAATAACATTTTTCTCTCCCGGCCTTGGAACAAGCTCCCATGTATAATTATTTCAATCTAGTGAAGTTATTCATTCACAACTTTCACCCAAAACTTGTCTTCACTTGATTGACAGAGGATTTTGGGTTCTATCTATGATAATAGAGCCAAATTTGCATAACTTGTACTGCCCACAAGTTTTCTTCTGGTTTGGACACCTTGTCTTTGATCTCCAAGAATATGGATCTCAGGATGTTCCTTTTGTACATACTTGAGGGTGTCTTTTGCCTTAAAGACATGACTACTTCTTCACCTTCACTATTTGAATCTATTTCTTTCAGATCGACGGACCTCAAATTTGAGCTTCCTTCATCATCTGAGTTCATATTATTTTTACAGGATTCAGGTTGTGCACCTACTTCATCTACTATTATGTCAATGCAAGCCTCAATCTTCCTTATCTGCTTGGAGAGAGTATCCAAGCAATATTCCTTCGTCAACATGGGAGTCAAACTTCCCAGGGTTCTTTTCATTCCTTTTAAAGAAGCACTTGCTCCCAAACACCTTGAGGTGTTTAACTGGTGCATGTCTTCCCTTCCATAACTCATAGGGAGTTTTATCAATATTAGAACTGAGTTGAGTTATGTTCGATAGATATACTGTTGCTTGGTATGATTCTCCCTAGAAGTTGTGAGACACTCCTGCTTCATCTACCATTTCTCTAGCCATTTCTTGGATTGTTTTGTTCTTCCTCTCTACTACTCCATTTTGTTGAGGAGTTCTAGCCACTGAATATTTCTTCGTAATGCTGTTCTCTTCACATAATTCCTCAAACTCTCTTGAGGTGTACTCTCCCCCTCTGTATGATCTTAAGCATTTTATCATTAAATATTTCTCATTTTCTACTTGAGCTTTAAACTTCTTGAAATGTTTCAATGTTTTTTATTTTTCGTTTAAGAGAACAATCCAAGTAGCCTTGGTGAAATCATCAATTAGAAACATGAAATACGTCTCTCCTTTTGATGTTTTTTCTCTAGTTGGGCCACAAATATCTTTCTGAATGAGCTCTAGAGGTCTCGATGAGGCCAACTCTTTTGATTTGAAATGAGTCCTAGTCTGCTTGCCAAACTGACACAGCTTGCAGATTGTGTTATCAGGGTTTGACAATATTAGTAATCCTCTTACTGCTCCCATGTTGCTTATTTTTATCAAAATGTCAAAATTCACATGCCCAAGCCTCTTGTGCCACAACCATGCTTCACTCATTTTTCTCAAATAGCATTTGACCCTAGAATCATCAAACACATATACATTATTGTGAGTTCTGATTGCTTTTCCCACCAGTTTTCCATTCTTTGTGTTGCAGATCTCACAGTCTTTAGATTGGAAGGTCACATCATAGCCATTGTCACACATATCGCTAACATTGTGCATATTGTGTCTCAGACCTTCTACATACAACACATTTTGTGCTTTTGTTTTTTTATCAAGACTGACTACTCCTTTTCCCTTGATTCTTGTTGGAGTGTTGTTTCCAAAAGAAACATTTATTCCTCTGTCCTTTTTCTCAAGTGATAGAAATTTTCTTTTGTCCCCAATCATGTGTTTGGAACAACCACTAGCCACATACCATTTGTTTTATTGATTGTTGCTGATAAGGCAAGTCCACATTGCATTCTCTTTTTAGTATTTGGTTTCTAGCTCCCTTTATCCTTTTCGGTAGCTATCTGTCTGACACTTTTAGACTTAGACAGGTATTCAAGCCTACTTCTACACTCACTGGATTTGTGCCTAAAATTATTACATTTGAAGAATTCTACTTCACTTAGTAAGGGAGAGAAGACATTCTAATTTATGAGAGAAACGTTTTGAGACTTAGAAATCCGATGCGTATTATATCTGGAATTTTCGTCTCTTTCTACTTTGATTCTTCTACAAACAATGGATTTATGTCCAAATATATGTCACTTATAATAGTGACCATAAAATAAATAGTCATGATTATTGTTAGAAGTATTATGAGACTGTGGAGGAAAATACCTTGGTCATCTGATTGATTGGTTTGTTCTCAATTGACGATTTCCTCTTTGCACAACTGCTCTTTTATCTTCATTAGTTCTTTCACGATGCTTCTTCTCATGGCTTTGTGATTCTTCGAATCCTGTGGACCTAAAGTTTGTCTTCCCAACAAAATAGCTTTGTGTCTTAGAGTATCCCAGACCGATTTTGATTCCTGAGGGTCCTTGACTATTCAGGATCTTATCTAGTCTCCTTATCCCTTCAACAAATGTTTCGTTTAGACCCTTCTCAGTCTTTGTTTTCTCAAGATCAGTTCTCAGAGAGACAACCTCTGCTTCAAGACTCTGATAGTTTTCTTCCTATTCTTGAATCAAGTCTCGAAGAACCTCTTCTTTTAATATGGCCTCCTCCAGCTCGATTTTCAAAGATAGAATATCATATTTTCATATCTGTGAGATTATTTTTCTTTTTAACTTGATCAACTCATGTTTCAACTGCTTATTCTCCTCTTCCACTCTCTCACATTTTACTTGGTTTTCTTTCAGTAGAAGGACTAGATTGTCATTTCTCTTGATAAATTCTTAAATATTTTCTTTTTGATAGGAAAAACCCTCATTATTAGAGTTATACATACCTTCCTCCACATGATGTAATTGTTCCTTTAGCTGCTTATTTTTCTTCCTTTCTTTCTTTAACTCATCGAGGGCACTGATGAGTTCCCCTTCAAGGTCTACCACTCCTTCTTCATGTTCAGAGTCCATAATACCATTTTTTTTGGAGTATATTTCAAAGTCCATAAGAAGATACTTATCTGACTCATTCTCTGATGAGTCTTCACAATCTGACTTTGGTGCTCAACTATCCTCTTTGGAGTAGAACCATTTCTTCTTATAGGGATTTCTTCAGATGTGTCTGAGACTTGTTTCCAAATTTCAGATCCTCTTCCCTTTCAAACTTTTCTTTATAAGGGAATTTGGAAGAGAAATTTCCAACTCCTCCATAGTCAAAACACTTAAAGGGAAACTTCCCTTTATATTTTCTAGAGCCATGCTTCATTTTTCTAGCTAGTTAATCCAACTCCTGATCAGATTCACAGCTAGAGCAGTTTTGATGATCTTTGTGCTCCTTTCCCTTTCTGGATACTTTGAACACCACTTCCTTTGGTTCATATCTTTCTATTACTATTCTCATCTCATAGGTTGTGAGAGTATCATGCAACTAATCCATCTTGAGGTCATTTAAGTTAGCCATTTCCTCAATAGTTGAGATTTTGGCATTAAATCTCATGGGTAGAGATCTTAATATTTTTTGAACAATCATCTCTTCCTTGAATTATTCACTAAGTCCTATAATAATGTTAGTCACTTCATAAACTTTGAGGAAGTATTATGCTATGCTTTCATTCTCAGGATTTCAAACCTCATTCTAAAATTCTAAAGTTCTGCTTGCTTGACTTTGTCATCTCCTTCATGACTTTGACTAAGCTTTAACCATACTTCCTTAGAATATTTACAATGCATAACTTTTATAAGTTCTGATTGACTAAGACCAAAGAGAATGGAATTATTGGCTTTAAAATTGTTCCCATATAAGTTTTTACTATCTGAATCAATGGGAGGAATATCAGGGACATTTTAGTCTACTAGTACTGAAGTCCAAACATCTACTCCCAGGGACATAAGATATGCTTCCATTCTCACTTTCCAAAAAGCATAATTGGCCCATCAAAGACTGATATTCTTCTTGAGTAAGCCTCTTGACTCTCTTGCCTAGACGTAATTCCTTATAGATCTACCTTCCATTGTTTAAGCAGTTGCTGAAGGAACCTTGCTTCGATACCAATTGGTTAAAATAAGGAAGTGTTGGGGGGGGGGGGGTGGTGTGAATCAGTAATTAAGAAACTCTTATTCTTTTTCTTATTATGCTTATAGTCCCTTCTTATGTTCTTTAACTTTTTTGAGAATTAATTCACGAAAACAGTGAACCAACAATATTTCAAACACATATATTCAAACAAAAATCACATGAGCAACACACATTTGACACAATGTTTTTTACGTGGAAACCCAGAGGGAAAAAACCACCAATTTCTTGTTTGTTTATGATGTAAATTAAGCATCCACTTAATTACATATGTTTTTTTTGTGAGAATCCACTCACAGGAGGAGCCAATCCCCTTTGGTTAGCAAGCACCAACTTTCCAAGAGGCACCAACCTCTCAAGTATGCAGTCACCAACTTTCTCTTACCACTGCTCCACTATTTCATACAATTTTCAAACTGAAAACAGAGGCATACCATTATACAAGTAAAATACCAAACAATGGTTTTTCACAAATTTGACTTATGCACTCTGCCTTTTGTGCTCACTTGCATCAACTCTCCTCTTTCTTCTCACAACAACACTTCCTCTACGCTCTGCCTTCACTGACTATTCTTCACAACTACCCTTGCAATTATTTACACTATGATCATGCTACTCTTGCAATTTTATTACACTGTGTCCTCTTAGTTACTTCAACCTCTCTTCATCAATGCACACTCTCACAACACTACTCTCTCATAGATATGCCCATTCTCCCCATTTTTTGTTGTTGCTAGCGATAGTTTTGTTCAACTGAGGCATGCTACACAAGGGAGACTCTCCACTCTATCCTGTAGCTGCCAATCTATATTTAGGCATGGCTTCACTTACCACTCTTGTGTCCTCTGATAGTTTCTTTTCCCCAAGCGTTTACTGTCTCACATGACTAGACCCATGACCATCAACTATTTATTTATGTGCTAGGCTCTAAGGATTTACCTACCCAAGAGCTTACCCAATATTGGAAGCACCCTTTATCGAAGTGTTTCAAAAATCCAACTGCTCTAGAGTTTCGATATCTTAATCCTCTGATTGTCGAGCTCTGATATAAATTCATCACTTCCACATGGTGACTCCTTAGGGGTGACACATGCCACTCGGTTCTGGACCATTAGAATACCTAATACGGTTAAATATTCTCTCCATGTGTCCTACGTCTTTATGTGCTAGGCTCTATGGATTTACATGCCCAAGAGACTACCCAATATCGGAAGCACCCTTTATCGGAACTTGTTAAAAATCCAACTGCTCTAGAGTTCCAATATCTTAATCCTTCGATTTTCGAGCTCTGATATGACGTCATCACTTCCACCTGGTGACTCCTTACGGGTGACACATGTCACTTGGTCCTAGCCCATTAGACTACCCAATATGGTTAAATATGCCTACCATGTGTCCTACTGCACTGCCACGTTATGCTGACATTAGTGGCCACTATATCTTATCAGAGTGAGACATATGTTGCCATGTGTCCTACTAAAGGAGAGGGAATATGACCTATCATCCTTTAGATTTGCATGAAAGTCCTTTGTTAATCTTCTTTTGGCATTCCTCGGTGCTTGTACAACCTTATTGACACTTATCGAATCTCACAACTTTTAAAATTTCCTCACTTAAGAAATTCCGATATTCTGATCACCGACATGCCGATGTTCTGATGTGCTAAGGCTCTAACCTATGTACCTCTTGCATCGATCCTCTAATGTTCTAGTCTCTGATATGAGGATACACTGATTATGCTGACCTATGATATTCTGATTTCCAATATGTTTGACTTCTGATATGCTGATATTTCTTCCTTCCTAAGGCTTCTCAAACCTGAACTTCAACACACCATATCTTTTGATCCAAGGGTCCATTTTTTGACTTCCTCATATCATTGGAAATCTTGTTGAGAGAAATTTCCAATGTAGGCAGTCTGATGTAGGCTTTGATTCCTTATTCTTCTTGGAAGAAGACTAAAAAATTCTCTTCTCATTCACTCTTTGAACTGTTGAACCCACAACCACCATGATGATCATTTTATGGCTTCTTCAGTAAGCTTTCTCTACGATGATTCTCTACAAGAAGCTTCCAACTATCATGGAGTTCCATCTGGCCCATCACTGTGATCACCATTTTCTAGATTCTTCAGTAAGTTTTCTATTGTGATTATTTTCTATAAGAAGCCTACAACTACCATGGAGTTCCATTTGACCCATCACCGTGATCATCATTTTCTGGCTTCTTCAGTAACCTTGCTACTGTGATGATTTTCTAAAAAGCACCTCAAAAACCATGGGATTCATCCCAAACACCCAATAATAATGATGAATCTTGTTGAACCTTGTCTGACATCAATGCCAACACTTACACAACCACCTATACACCATCAAATGTCCAACACAACCATGGTAAAATGTCGCATTGTGACAAAGATTCTCTCAATATGAAAATAAATCATGGTCAACCATGGTCAATCATGGTTAACATGGAAATCAACCATTTTCAAACATGGTCCCATGGTCCCACGTCATATTGTGACAAATATTGTCTCAATATGAAAATCAACCATGGTCACCCATTGTCAACCATAGTCAACCATGGTCCAACGTCACATTATGAAAAAGATTGTATCAATATGAAAATCAACCCTAATCAACCATGGTTAATCATGGTTAATGATTATGAATAATAATGGTCATATTGTGACAAAGATTGTCTCATGGTCTAACATCACATTATGACAATCATGGTCATCCATGATCAACCATGGTCAAACATCATATTCTGACAAAGATTGTCTCAATTTGAAAATTAATCATGGTCACTCATGGTCAACCATGGTCAACCATGGTCCTACATTGCATTGTGACAAAGATTGCCTCAATATGAAAATCAATCACGGTCAACCATAACCCAATGTTGCATTGGGACAAAGATTGTTTCAAGATGAAAAACAACCATGGTCAGCAACGTTTGTTTAGGTTTATAATATTTCTCTTAGGGTTTATTTAGTTTGGGTTAACAATATTAATCCTTTGGGCTTTTGGGTTTTTAGTATTAATCCATTGCATCTATTAGTTCCTTGGGTTTATAATATCAACCCCTTGGGCTTATTAACCCAAGGGTTGATATTACTAGGGTTTAATATTATTGGTAAGGTTTATAATATCAATCATGGGGTTTAATATAAATCCCTTGGGTTTAAAATCCATTGGGTTTATAATATAAATTCAACAGGTTTATGTTAACAAGGGTTAACCACTTTATTTATTAATTATGGTTTTTTGCAACTAATTGTGGCCCCTTTCTTAAATGTGGGTCAACCACTTACAATTATTAATACGGGATTTATTGACTCCTTAACTAACTATTACTATGACTCGACCCTATTGGGTTTATTACATAAATAAAGGGGTTAGGGTTGGACCCTAACATGCCCTCCCCCATAAAAAGAAACCTTGTCCTCAAGGTTGAAGCTACAGAAATTGTTGAAGAATAGTGGATGGTTCCCAGGTCGCATCTTCTCAAGAGGTGTCTTTCCACTTGACAAGTACTTCCTTGATCGCGCAATCGCATAGATGTCATTCTCGAGTATTGAGGACCTATTCAAGTTGGAGCCAGAGTGAACCTTCTTCATCCAATTCAGGTAGACTGGTTTGAATTCTACAATTGTTCCCCACCACTTTATTGAGGTATGATACATGGAAGATTGGATGGATTGTTGAAGTTGGTGGCAAGGCTAGCTTGTAGGCCACTGCTGCAATGCGTTGAAGTATTTGATAAGGTCCGTAGAATTTTGGAGCTAATTTCTGGAAGCCCTTTTCTTTGAGAGATGTTTTCTTATATGGTTGCATCCGCAGGAATAACTAATCCCCTTCTTGAAATGTGCACTCTGAATGATATTGGTTTCCCTGTTTCTTCATTCGATTTTGAGCTTGATGGAGATTATCTTTGTGATGAGCTATCATGGTTGCACGGTTCTGTAGGAGTTGATCAACTGCTTGCACCTTAGAGCATCAAGGGATATAAGAAATAGGTGAAGGTGGGAGTTGGCCATACAATGCTTCATATAGAGTCATCTTGGTGGCTTCACGATAGTTATTATTATACCACCATTCAGCTAAAGGTAGCCACTGTACCCATTGATGCTGCTTTTCTGAAGTGAAGCACCTTAGGTATGTCTCCATACATTTGTTGATTGCTTCAGTTTGACCATCAATTTAGGGATGATAGGAAGTACTTAATTGGATTTGGGTGCCTTGTGGCTTTAAAAGTTCTTGCCAAAAGTTACTGGTGGAAGTCGGGTCACGATCAGACACAATGGAAGTGGGCATGCCATGCAGTTTGAAGATCGGGTCCATGAAAGCTTGTGCCACCAAAGTGGGGGTAAATGGGTGGGGTAGAGCACAAAAATGAGCATATTTAGAAATTATTTCCACAACCACCATGATGACTGATTTTTTTCTTGACTCCGAGAGACCAGTAATGAAATCCATATAAACATCCGTCTAGATAGAGGCAGGGATTGGAAATGGTTGTAAAGTTTGTGGTAACTTGATTGTTTCTCCTTTGTGGCGTTGAAACACATCACATTCAACTACAAAAATAAGAATGTCATTTTTCATGCCCATCCAAAAGAAAGAACGACAAGTGTGAGCATAAGTCATCTGAAAGACTACATGGCCTGTAATGGGAGATGAGTACAACTCTACCAAAATGCATGTTTTGAGGGTGGATGTAGGCGATATAAATACTCGATCCTTGTAGTGAAGAATATCATCCTTCCAAGAGTAGCCAATTGAGGAATTAGGATCTGCTCTCAAGTTATTAATGAGTTGGGAGAGAGGGGTGTGAAAACCATTCCTTGTGGGCTTCTTCAATCCAATCTGGTATGGGAAGAGAGATTGATAGCAGGGTGATGTCATCCTCAAATTAATGTGATAAAGCATCAACTACTACATTGTCACGCCCTTTCTTGTGAATTATCTCATAATAATATCCCAACACTTTGGTGAGCCACTTATTTTGCTGTGGCGAGGATAGACATTGCTCCAAAAAATATTTGAGGGTTCGATGGTCTGTGCGGATTTGGAAATGTCGCCCCAATAAGTATGGTTTCTAGGTATCCACTACATGTAAGAAGGCCATCATCTCTTTCTCATAGGTAGATTGTACCAGATGTTTCCCACTTAGTTGTTGGCTATTGAAAGCCAAGGGTCGACCTTCATACATTAAGACAATACCAATACCAGTACCTAAAGTATCACATTCAATCACAAAAGATTTGGTGAAGTCGGGTACCAATACTGGAGTGGAAGACATAGCCTATTTGAGAGCCATAAACGTCTGTTGTGCTGCATCAGTCTAGAGGAAGGAATTTTTCTTGAGAATGTTAGTGAGGGGTCTAGAAATTTGACCATAATTGTGGACAAATTTGTGATAGTAGTCGGTGAGACCTGGGAATCCCCTCAAACTCTTCAAGGTTTTTGGTTGGGGCCAGTCTTGCATTGCTTGTATCTTTTTGGGATCAACCTTGACACTTTAACAACCCACAATGTGTCCCAAATACTTGACTTCTTCCATGCCAAAAGAGCACTTGGAAATTTTGACAAATAATTTGTGATTCCGTGGAAGTTGCAAGATCAGATCTACATGCTGAAGTTGTTTTTCCCAAGTTAGGTTGTAGATGAGAATGCCATCAAAGAAAATGAGGACAAATTTTTGGAGATATGGTTTCAGCAGGTGATTCATGAGGAATTGAAAAGTGGATGGGGCATTACAGAGATCAAATGGCATGACCAAAAATTCATAATGGCCTTCATGAGTTTGAAAAGTAGCCTTGGGAATGTCTACTTATTTCATGCGTATTTGGTGATATCCAGAGTGAAGATCTAGCTTAGTAAATAATTAAGCACCATGTGGTTTATCAAGAAAATCATCAATAACTGGGATAGGGGATTTGTCTTTGACTATGAGCTTGTTGAGGGCCTGAAAGTTTGGACACATGCGCCATTCCCCATCTTTCTTGAGCACTATGACCATTGGAGATGAATAAAGACTGATGCTAGTACGAATAACACCAACTTCAAGGAGTTCCTTGATGACATTTTCAATTTCATTGTTTTGGGCAAAAGGATATCAATATGGGTGCACATTCGGTGGTTGTGCCCCTGGGACCAAAGTGATGCTATGATCATGTTCCCCTCTAGAGGGTGTAAGATCTTTAGGTTTTTCAAATACCTACTGGTGGTAGGTTAAGACCTATTGCATCTCAAAATGAATATGAAGAGTAGTGGGTTCTATGGCCTAGATGGCATTAAGCTGGGCGATAACTCCATGATGGCCCTTTTTAACAACTTTTTCATTCGATGCGAGCTGATGATATAAGGAGCCCCTACCTGGATTCCATGGAGTGTATGAATGTAGTCATTATTCTTAAAGATCATATATAACTCCTAGAAATCCATTGTGGTTGGGCCTAGTGTGTGAAGCCATTTAGTACCCAAGACAATGTCACAGCCACCCATGTTGATCGCAAACATGTGGGTGGTGGTAGTCTCCCATCTGAAGTTTAATATTTTTATAGCGGCCTTCACATTTCATTGCCCCCCCATCAACAATAAGGACCTGGAAATTAGAGACTACAATGGATAGCTTCGGTAACTCGTTGATGGATAAAGTTATGAGTGCTACCACTATCAATCAATACTACTATAGGGCGATGTTTAATAAAGCCTTTGATTTTGAGAGTTTGGGATGTAGAAATGCCTACTAAAGCATGTAGTGAGATAACTGGTTCCTTTGGTGTAGCTGTGAGCTCATTTTCTTGTTGGGTTTCCTCAACTTCATCCTCTAGTCTCCCAAGGGGTGGGGCTTCCTCTGATGAGCTGTGATTAGTAACATCAATTTGGAACAATTTTGATTCCTTACATTTATGCCCCGGAGAGTATTTGTCATCAAAGTAGTAGCGCAATCCTTGTTTTCTTCTTTCAACCATTTTTGCTAGGGACACCTTTTGAACCTTAAGTGTTTGGGTAGGGCCCTGAGCCTGGGTGGGGCATCCCTTGGCTATGAAATTTGGATGAGTAGATTGGGTAGCTAAAGCATGTTCCACTTTGACAACCTTTGTGCAAGTGTCTATCCATGTAGGTGGGTGTTGCATTCGGACATGTGCTTGGATGGCTTCTTTGAGACCACTTATAAAACATTCCAAGCAGAATTCATCTTCTAGACCTTCTGTTCGAATGGCCAATGTATCAAAGGTTGCAATGTAGTATTTTACTATGCCTATCTATCAGAGCTTAGTAAGATGACCCAAAAAATTATATTCTTTGTCAAAGCGGTCACAAAGGGATTTTGAGAACACTTGCCAAGTTATGTTCCCAAGATAGCATTTCTGATGCCACTGCCACCATTTCCATCTCTCTTGGTCCAAGTAAAGGGCTCCCACATGTATTTTAGTTTTATCATCGCAGATATCATTCAGAATGAAATATTTCTCCATTTGTGCTACCCGTATTGTCGATTAGAGCCATCAAATTTATACATGTCCATCTTGAGTGGCCGAGGGTGGGAATGTTGGGGATTTCCATGGAAGTGAATATGATGGCTAGATTCTCCTTCAAGGTCTTGATTAATAACATGTGCCTCTGGATGCAACCCTGATGCGCTCATATTGAATTGTGCCATGAATTTCTTCATCCCTTCTTGGAAAGAATCCAACTTTTTTTCAAGGCACTCGATATTCTCATTGGCCATGACTTGGGCTTTGGTTTCTACCATACACAAATCTCAGTCACTTTGAAAAAAAATAGGACAACCCGAAAATTGAAGCTGAAAAGTGAATGGTACTCCTGCGATCAACTCGTCATCTTGAATATTATGGGCTAAGTCTCTTGTAAGAGTCTCAGGAAGGCCTTAGAATTTTTTATTTTTTTACTCCAAGTGAAGTTTTACTCCTTGGTGATCAATACTACAGTGACCAATTTCCAGAAAACTTGATCCTCCCCAATATCCTACAAAAATTAGGCCCAGACTATAGTAGCCACAAGCCTTATTGTGTAGAGGGTTAGATCTGCCTACGAAACCCCAACGGCTAAATGTGAGTTGTGTTGACACCTAATCATTAGGATTGGGTGAACATAATGTAAATAAATAAATAAGTAATGTGAATAGTCATCAGGAGATGAAGTAAGCAGTCTCTCCGTCATGTATATAATGAAGACCAACCTGAAGAAATAAACATATGAATCAATTTTGCTTTGAAGAGTTACTACTTGGTCTGATAGGGTATCAAAGCCAGCTCCCAAAATTAGGTTTTGTGTAACTCCTGGTGTCAGTTTCTGCCTATGTTTTTCCTATTTTGTAGAATTCACACCTGCCCATCTGACCGAATTCAATTTCCCATATATACGCTGCCCCTTGCTCCAATGCATAGCCAGCTCTCATATAATTTGTGGTAGGTTTTAGAGCCTGCTCCACCTGCTATTCACCATTATTCTCACTGCTCCTTGTATTGTGTTGAAATGCTATCAATGAATTTCATAAACATTTGAATGTTTCTCCCTCCATACACTGCTCTAATTTTTTGTTATTGTTTTCTGCTCATGTCGTCCTTCCCTTTTTATTAACAGTTGAGATTTTGTATTCTATTCCTGCGTAGTGGCTCACCGGTGTCATCAGGTGTCACGATGCTTCTCTCTCCTTTGAGAATAATTTGCTGGTTCTCTTGATGGAGAATTGATTTTGGAAATCCAAAGGTAGCGATATTCACAAATGGTGTGGATTGCATGGTGAGACGTGGACTCTTTCTAGTTTTGGTAGAGTTAATGGGAGATCGACAGAGGCTCTCACTTTGCACAGTTATTGCTATGAGACATCGTGAGCCTACGCAGAATGTACATGATGATCTGCAAGAGACAAGATATGCTTTCAAACTACTGCCAGTGTTACATTAACTGAACTGAGACCTCCGTTCCATTATGTTATGCATTTTCCTGTATAAAAAAGGGCTTTTATATAGCTGAACGTTCACACAAGTCCACTTTCCTGTCTGACATGGTTTCAGTGTGGTTTTGCTGAAGATGTATTGAATGTCTTTTGAGTTTCAGTGCGGTTTTGTTGAAGATGTATCGACTGTATTTTGAGTTTCAGCACGATTTTGCTGAAGATGTATCGACTGTCTTTCATTGAAATTTCAAAACAGAAGGGGTCAATGCTCGAGGACTTAATCGAGGTGACTGTTTTGTTGGTTCTTTACTAGTCAAAATTCTTTAATGCTTTAACACAGTGTAATGCTTCTCGACCTTTAATTGAAGAGTGTGATGTGTGGAAACACCGTGAGGGTGCATTGAATGCTATATGAAGAGAGGATATCATGGCATATATGGTGTGTTTGGTTGGTATGTTGTGCGTTGAAAAAAAAATGTTTTGAAAGTCCATAGTTACACTATTCATGCATTGGTGTAATGGCTATGTGTGAGATCATGTGCACAATAGTACTATGTTTCAATATATTTTGAATACTCTAAATTTTTCATTATAGTACTATATAAATATAGTACTGTCATACCAATGCCTCTTTGAACTTTAATTTAAAAAAAAAAAAATTACTACCAGAAGTACAATTTTACTGTATATTGGAAGAAGTATTTTTCTATCAGCAGAAGTATTTTTACAGTACGTAGATTTTTTCCAGTAGAAGTATTTTTTTACAGTATGCATTCAATCATATCTATTGTGGGAATATTTCTCACGAGCAAGGAGAACTATCCTGAGTGGTCCCGAATGATAAAAAACACCCTCATTTTCAATGAGTTGTGGGAAGGAGTGTGTGTTGGAGACAGAGACACAGAGCCAGAATAGCCTACATTAGACAAAGAGCTCGTCATTTGGGAAAACAAGCACAACAAAGCTTATGCATTAATTACAACATCTGTAAATGAAGAGGTGAGTTGCCATATTTCGCCATTTTCAACTACTTTTGAAGCTTTACAAAGGCTGAAAGAACTCTATGACTCAAATTTTGCACTTGAAGTTGTTCAACTCATGATTAAACTCTTCACTCTTGAACTGCAAAATAATGATCCTCTTTCTCTTGCATCTGAAGTAAAGTCTATAATGCACGATATCAAATCCACTAAGGTTGAATTATATATTCCTCTTATCGCTTTTCTCAAGGCACTTTATCCTACTTACTCCAATTATCTTGAGTCAATGCAAGCAAATGGTAATCTCAAAGATATCACCTTTGACTCTCTTGTGAAAAAGTTTGTTGAAAGAGAGAAAGCTTTTGGAAATAAGACAGCCCCTGAATCTTCTAAAGAGGTTGTGTGCCTTGCTCATAAAGAAAAGAATATTGCTAAATATTCTTCCGGAGGAAGAGGTGGTCGAAGAGGAAGAGGAAGATATTTCAGAGGCAGGGGGGGCAGACACTGTCAAGGAGAAAAGGCAGATTTGCACTACATATGCTGCAAAGGAAATGGATCACATGATGCCTCTACATGCAACATACCATGGGACAAAATTTAGCAGCAAAGAAACCAATAGAAAGGTAAAATTGATGATACAGACAAAGGTAAAGCACCTGAATCCACTCACTATGTTGTGGCACAATGTAACATTGGAGTAAATGAAGATTTATTTAATGCTTCACTTGCTTCTTGGAATAATGATTGGTTGCTTGATTCAGGAGCAACTTGCCACATGACTCATAGAAAATATTTTTTTGAAGAATTTACAGACAATTTTGATGGAGCAGTATACTTTGCAGACCAATCAAAAATCAAGCCATCAAGGCTTGGCACAATCAGGCTTAAACTGTCTGGTCTTCCAGACTTTCTTTTGCATTATGTTCTATATCTCCCACAACTCAAGAGAAACTTGTTGTCCTTGGTCCACATCCGCCAGCAAGGCCACCCATTCATATGTTTGATGGCAAGCTTGAGGTAGGAAAAGCATCTGACGACTCACTTGTCATGAGGGGAATAGAAGAAGAAAGGCTTCTCAAGCTGCAAGGAACCTCTACTTGTGCACAACATTTCTCATACAATTCTCATTGTGAAGAAGGTACACTTACATCAAGTTTATTATGGCATGCTAGACTTGGACATTTGAACTATGACAACCTCCGCTTGTTGAAGAAAAATGGTATTGTTGGTTTGCCTACAATTCCTAGGAAACTTAAGCAATGTGATGCTTGCATTCTAGGAAAGCATAGAAAACAGTCTTTTC
>APFE031614988.1:56952-67528 GCA_000404065.3 Pinus taeda | reverse complement strand
TTCTATGTGTTGTATATATAAAGAATAGATGTCCATCTAATGCTATTAGAAACAATACTCCTTATGAAATGTGGTATGGGCACATTCCTTCGGTAAAGCATCTCAGGTTCTTTGGTTCCACATATTGTGCCTTGATACCAAAGGTACATAGAAACAAACTTGGTGCAAGAAGTCGTAAGTGTATCTTCCTAGGGTATTCAAACACCTCCAAAGCATACTGTCTCTATGATGAAGTAAATAAAAATTTTGTTGTATCTAGAGATGTAATTTTTCTTGAATCATCCAAAACAGACAATGTTGTTGAGCGACAACTTGATCACTAGGATAGATTCACAAAAGAAAAATCATTTCAAGAATTTGATAATCAGATTCCACATCTTGAAGGGGGGATTCCTATACTAGATCAACACGTGGAATCTTCTTCTGAAGAACACTCTCCCCTGCATGAAACTCTAACAACGGATGATGCTTTAAGTGATGTGATTGACAGAATTGGGAGACTGAATCTTGATTCAGTCCAAACTCAATCAGCAGAGCAGCCCCGACCATCTGAAAAAGGTCCCCCAAAGTGGCTGACAAAGACACTTGAAAGTGCTCATCCTGATGAGGTTGGAAGGACAGGAACTAGAAATTCAAACCGACAGAATGGAGGTGATGTGGATGACTCTAATTCACCTGTTGATATGGATGTTTCTTATGATTGTGAATTGAACTTGTCTACAGATTTTGAACCAACTTCCTTCAAATAAGCTACTTCTCATGATGAATGGAAAAAAGTGATGCAAAAGGAGTATGATGCCCTCATAAAGAATGGCACTTGGAAGCTGGTTGATCCTCCATTAGGAACCAAAACAATTGGCTGCAAGTGGGTCTACAAGAACAAGTATAAAGTTAATGGCTCACTTGACAAGCACAAAGCCAAGCTTGTGGAAAAAGGTTTTGCACAGAAGGAAGGGGTCGATTATGAGGAGACTTTTCCCCCACAACAAAATGGGCTACCATCCGAACACTCTTTGCCCTAGCAGCTCAGAACAATTGGAAGGCCATCAAATGGATGTAAAAATTGCTTTCTTAAATGGAGATATAAAAGAGAATGTTTTTATGTCCCAACCTGAAGGATTTGTTGTGATAGGACATGAACATAAAGTATGCAAACTGGTGAAATCCTTGTATGGTCTCAAACAAGCACCACGAGCCTGGTATGGAAAACTAACTGAACATCTTCTGAAACCCAATTTCAAACATTATGATCTTGATGATGCAACTTTATTTGTCAAGAAAGTTGGAAAAATAGTTGTATCTCTTGTGGTATATGTAGATGATCTTTTAATGACAGGGAACAATAAAATCTACATTGCATCCATAAAGAAGGAATTGGGGAAAAGTTTTGAAATGACTGATTTGGGCTATGTTCATTATTATCTTGGTATTGAAGTAACCCAACATCCGAAGTCCATACTTCTTTCTCAAAAGAAATACATTGGAGATCTGTTGAACAGGTTTGGCATAACAAAATGAAATCCTTTTACTACTCCAATGGAACAAAACTTAAAGCTCACATCTATTGAAGGAAAAGAATTTGAGGATGCAACAAAGTATAGAAAGCTTGTACTAAGTCTTAACTACCTAACTACTACCAGACTAGACATTTCGTTTGCTATTGGAATCCTCTCCAGGTTTATCCAAAAGCCTTGTGAGGGACATTGGTCTGCTGCAAAAAGAGTTCTAAGGTACTTGAAGGGAACTCAAGACTTTGGAATCAAGTATACACAAGTGGACGACTTCAGCTTGATTGGATACTCTGATTCAGACTTCGATGGAGACAAAGAAACTGAGATATCTACTTTAGGATATGCTATGAGTCTTGGATCGGGAGCTGTCTTTTGGAGATCACGCAAACAATCAATTCTAGCAGATTCCACAACAGAAGCAAAATACGTGGCAGCAGCTGAAGCAACAAAAGAAATTGTGTGGCTCAAGAAAATTCTTGAAGATTTGCACGTAAAACAAGTACAATCAACTCCACTCATGATTAACAATACCTCTGCAATAAAGTTGGCCAAGAACCCAAAGTTCCATGTTCGAACGAAGCACATCAATACTAAATATCATCTGATTCGACATCATGTTGAGGCCAAAACAATCCATCTCCCTCATTGTTCCACTAATGAGCAAATTGCAGACATCTTCACCAAAGCACTTGGAAGAGAAAACCTAAACGATTCAGAATGGTGCTTGGACTCACCAACATCCTTTAGATTAAGGGGGGGAATGTTGACACCTAATCATCAAGATTGGGCAAACACAATGTAAATAAATAAATAAGTAATGTGAATAGTCATCGAGAGATGAAGTTAACAGTCTCTCCCTCATGTATATAATGAAGACCAACATGAAGGAATAAACATACGAATCAATTTTGCTTTGAGGAGTTACTGCCTGGTCTGACAAGTTGGAATGCAGCAACAGAACCACCAACTAGTGGATTTGATTGGTGTGGTGGCGACAGAACCCCAATTGCTAGATCTAAATGGTACTTCGGCAATAGAACTCCAATTGGTGGATCTGATTGTGGCGATCGTGACATAACCTCAACTGCTAGATTTGAATCGTACTATGTTGGTAGAAACCCAACTGGTGGATTTGATCTTACAAATAACATAATGGGCGATCTTTAGAGAGTTGAGGGAACTATAGTCACAAAGGCGTGTCAGGTGCTACAAATCAAAATATACATAAGGATCCAACAATAGTACTCGACCCAATATTTTAGGTTGCTAACTAAGGAGGATCAACCATACCCTTAGCTGTACTACCCGACTACCCTATCGTACGCATGAGTAATCTCCCCAAGTGCTCTTCTTAGTGTACTGTAGCAGCAGGACAACCGACGACTTATCTAAGTCAAGGTTTCAGGTGAGCCTAGGGGGCTTCTGATATACCAAGAGGGCATGTGGAAGGAAGTCCGTGCCTGATTCTGTCTAATGCGCTACTACTTGAAGGGGTACCCACAGGGGTTACAAGGGAGTCCAACAAGTGTGAACACCTCTTTTATTTCCTGTGTGCATGCCTCCCCGAATCCACAATTTTATGCACTCAATGACAGATACCAAGGTTTAAAGACGCTGGAACATGTCTCTAGCCTAATTTTTTTTTTCCCAGAAATGGAGGTACCAACGGCCCCGGAAAGTTCTATGATACCACTTGTTATGCTCTTGACCTGCGAGAAATTCCAGAATACGAAACATGCAAAGAAATACAACCCAGAACACATAATAAAATGAGAAAACAACAAGTATTTTAATATTCAGAGATAAAAGAAATGTTAACTTGCCTCTTCAAGGGGCAACCTCTAGTAGAGCAGAGCTCGATTACAAAATAAGACTCAATGATCTTTCTCTTATATATACGACTATTTATAGCTAAATGAGCTTCAACAACCTAATGACTAGTGGTCCATTGCATAACAAGGGTTAGCCACTTTATTTATTAATTATGGCTCATTACAACTAACTGTGGTCCCTTTCTTAAATGCGGGTCAACCAATTACAATTATTAATATGGGCTTTAAACTAACTATGCCTGTGACTCGACCCTATTGGGTTTATTACATAAATAAAGGGGTTAGGGTTGGACCCTAATAGTCTATAATATTAATCATAGGGTTTATATCCCCAGGGTTTAATATTAAGCATAGGGTTTACAATATTAATCACTAGAGTTTATATTCCTAGGGGTTAATATTCATCCTAGGGTTTAATGTTATTCCCTTGGGTTAATATTAATTGTATGGATTTATTAATATCGTTTGTTTATAGTATTAATTGTAAGGTTCATGATATTAATCTTAGGGTTTAATATTTATTCCACAATGTATAATATTTATCTTAGGGTTTATATCCCTTGGGTTTATAATATTAATCCCTTAGGCTTAATATTATTCCCTTTTGTGTTATAATCCCTTGGGGTTTTTAGAATTAATCCCTTGGGTTTATTAGTCCCTTAGGTTTATAATATCAAAGGTTTAATATTGTACCATTGGAATGGTACAAATATGTATCCAACATCACATTGTTACAAATGTTGTCTCAATATGAAAATCAGTCTAACAATCATTGTCGCAATGCTACATTATATTGTAATTTATTTAATTTTGCATTGTTACATTACAGGACTTGGATTTAATACAAGGTTTATAATATGAGGTACTCTTAATATTCAATTCATAATATTAAAGTTTAATATTGGGTTTATAATTTGTAGTATCAGATTTTATAATATTAATGTTAACGTTTAATATTAATTTATTGGGTCTATAAATCCCTTGGGTTTTTAATATTAATCCCTGTTATTGGGAAATCTAGTGTCTATGCAGAGCTGCTAGTCCCACTAAGATGGGTAGCTTTCTTAGAAACAAACAAACTAAAGCCGCTTTCATTTTCCTTTATGAGAAGTAGATAGGAGAAGAGGGAAGAATACCAACCTCAATCTTTCACTTAGTTCCTTCTCCCCTCTGACAGATATTTGCCACTCCTTCCTTGATTACCCCACTTCAAAGAGTACCTGTAAAGTCAAAGCAGCATAACACCTTCAAAGTACATAGATCTACAATCATAAACAATATAAGACCAGATATATATTGACCACACAAATGTATATATCATCAAACATACAAGAATGTGGAGGAAAACTTGAGTAACTTTATTGATATAAAGATTATAAGAGAGGATTACAACCCATTGATCTGACCAGCATGATCCTCCTAGCATGAAAGCCTTTCTTCACCTCATGAAAAGCTTAGATCACCCAACACCATGATGTTCCACCAAGAAACCAACAACACTTCCTTACAAGATACAAAATTCTAGCCTATGGATCTCTGGGATGAGGAACCCATATGTAGATGTTTGTAGGGGGTGAGTCAGATTTTGGGATTTTTATTAGTGTCCTCTCTCTGATAGTTCTTGGTTCCACTTGGGGATTCATGATCTCTTACTCATCCCTGGGCGAATTCAGAGAGGCAAGTTTCACAGGAGAAGTTTTTGGAAGATTCCATGATCATCCACCTTGCAAATTGTTTATGCCATTTGTCTACTCTCGCCCATCACACCCTACAGAATGGATTTTTAGTATGCACCACACGTTTTTCATGTGGCAGGGGAGATGCATTGCACCCTTAGCACTGAGCAGTCTATATGGTCTAGTTTTGACCAAATCTGAGCAATTTTCCATGGAGAACTTCTGGGAGATGATGTAATCAGCTGACCTTGTTCCTTTAGGGTGTGAAACAACACTTTTAGGGACTCAGAAGCCCTTGGTTTATGGATATATATGATTGGCCCAAATATTTCTATAACAATTGCCCCCTAAAGAATGGGGTTGTAAATCTTTTGATGTCGGGTGAAATGCTTTATCATGAGGATCCGAGGTTTTTCGAACTGGAAGGAAACCTGTAATAAGATACAATACAATACATTATCTTCATAACATTTTTCATGATCTATCTGAGGTGGGCATTACCATGCTCGGCTTTATAAATTCATTTTCATGTACATAGGACAAACAATTGTCTGTGTGGAAAACTGATGATTCTAGTAGAGCCAACATCCTTTGATTTAGATGATCATCTGTGCAGCAATGATGTACATTTGATGTCTTTATTTTCCTGACTATATCACCGAATGGATGAAACTAGATCCGAGGTCTTCAAACTCATTCAATCTTTGCTCGAAGTACAAGTAAATCCATGTGAAAAGATGTTCTGGAGTAGAACATGGAAAGACATCGCTTGATTACCATCCAATGATGTAAGCTATTAACAGGTGTGAGAGGAATCACTGATAATGATGATGATCCTCAAGGAATGACAGTACAATTCACGTGGTGTGAAAATGGGACTTGGTGTCAAACACCACGCAAAATCTTTCGGTCGAAGGCCATTGATGTAAACCTATCGCCGGAAGTGATAAACTTGCCATTGAGTCATGCAAGCTTCAAAGTACTAAAAGGGTTGTTCCTAGGTCGAATTGTTGGATAATGAGCTGCCGTCGACAAGAAGTGACTCATCATAGGAGGGCCTTAATGAATCCCACATCTATGACACAGAACGGAGCAAATGATTTTGTGGAGGTGAAAACGATCTGATGATACATGGTTCAGGGTGGCGGTCATGAAAGAATGAAGGGTGAAGGTATTGCAGCGGATGAGACACAAGCTGGGTTGGTGAATCCTCTGAGCGACTTCTCTTGAACATATCGGTGACACTGAAATGGATTGGTAGCATTAACCCCAAAAAATGGATGGTACGGTGGACCAATGGTGATAGGACCGGTGAACGGAATAACCCAACTCGACTCAATCATGGTGATGGAGTGAAAGTGTCATGTCCAAGAGCAACTTGCTACCACTAAAGTTTCTTCAAGCTTTATTCCCAATTTTTCCCAGTTATTGCTGACCAGTACCTCTTTATTTTTATCAAGCTTGAGGAGGATAACTTATGCTTGTTCTATAATTTTCCCTTCGGGCAAACCCGTCACTATGTTTTAACGAGCCTAGCGACAGTGAAACTTGTTCTTATCTATGTGGACAAGTTTGTCGCTATTGGTTTTAACGAGTTTAATGACAAAGACAACTGAGTCCTTTTTCACTTTAAAGAGTCTGAAAAGGGATGGAAGGGAAACTCCGGTAATCCTTTTTCGTCATATAATACCTTAAGTCCGAAAAGTATAAAATAATACGAAAGGGATGAATTTTCAATAGTTTTAGCGAGCCGAACAAGACAACCGCTCGATATTTTTGTGTAATAATCCCTCAGGTCCAAAAAGATTAAAATCTAGAAGAGGGATAGCACTTCTGATAGCTTTAATGAGCTGGAGAGGCCAATTGCTCGGCAATCTTTTCATATTTTATGAATCAGATGAAAAGAGCTTAAAGGAGACTCGTTTTTTAGGAATGAGTGATATTTTCAGGTAGCAGCTGGTTCTAGGTAAGGTTTGGAATTTTCCAATCATGGAAGTGTTACAAGGATGGCTAACAGAATCACTTGTCGCAATTGTTCCTCAAAAGGGTAAACAATCAAATGGAGGGGTATGATCAGCTAAAACAGAGTGGAGGTGATGGTAAGAACATGACCAAGGCTCAAAAGCTGATGATAATGCATTTCACAATGGTTATTTACCGGAGATTGGTTCATTTTTTAATGAGCTTAAACTCTGGTGGAACATATGCTCATTGCTTAGGTTTAATTTTTAACGAGCTTGAAATTTGCGTAAAACTGCTCGTGCCAGTCGTATAATAAGGATGTCTCATCGATAGGCTCAATTTTTAAGGAGCTTGCACCATTCGAAACTTTGCTCTGTATCCTTTCTTTATGTAAGCTAAGAATGACCAATCCTATGAGTTTAAAGGGTTGAGAATCTACAAACTAGGAAAATAAATGGTCGCTTTTCACTTCCACGCGAAAAGGTTTGCGTGCCCCCAGGTATAATGAAGTAGAGTCTCCAGGTTACCCTTCAATTTGAAAACAAAGAACTTGCTCTATCAGGAAAGGTATACCTTTTAACATACAAAGTAGAGTTTCCAGGTTACCCTTCAATTTGCAAACAAAGCATTTTCTCTGTCACGAAAGGCATACCTTTTGACGGAGGTATCTTATTCCAGTCTAATCCCATTTTCCTAAATGGATGGGTGTGTCAGACTAGTCCTATTCCTACGCGGAAACCCACCTTATACTTGGGGTTCTTCTGCTGAAGCAGACCAGCGCACATGCCTCCTGGGTTTCAGTCATATTCTCCAAATTACTCACGCTCATTAGGTGGATGGACTAGAGATTGATGAGACATTCCTTGCATGAAAAGACCAGTTAGGGATGGCATTTGACTATTAGCTATGTGTGAGCTGAGGAATGAAAGCTGGTCTATGAGCTAGACCACTCTGCCTTCATGCGGAAAACACATTACTCGAAAGAGTGAGGAGACAATGGCTCCCATGCTATAAATGTAGTCACGCCCAACGAGTAGATTGTAATCTAGAGGTCTTTGGACTACCATTACGTTCATATAAACAGTTTTCCCTCTCAAATTTATAGGCAAATTTGGAAGGATCCCTAATGGTCGACTGGTTCCTTTATCAAAGCCTGTCAGATTTTGCATCTCAGGCAGAAGCGATGGCGAACCGATCGCTTTACAAGCAGTTGAGGAAAGGATACTCACAGAAGCCCCTTCATCTATGATAGTACTGACCATGACCATTCTATAAGCTTGTACAATGATTCAGAATGACACATTAGACGGTAGATAGGGTCTACCTAGTAGATTCCAATTGAAGGAAACGACTAGGTTGCTCGGAGGTGGGACTAAATAAACGGCCAGATACGACTTTGATGAACTTCCTTCCTGCAGTAAAGGAATGGGTAGATTTCCCCCATGTTCATCGGATTTTTTGTTTACAAAAATAATTTGAATGGTGTCGTTCTCATTCTCTTCGGTGACTGTATCATCTGAAGATGGACCTTCTGAAGACAAGACTGGGTCAACTATTGTCTCAACCCGATGACTTTGGTCTGGTGTGGATTCAAAGGGTTTATCTTCAATGATAGATGCTTCGACCAACAACAAAGGTGTGTCAGTCGGGTTTTCAACTAGCGATAGACCCGGCAAGAGTTTCTTGTATCCAGGAGGAAGCTGTAGAAGTGAAGCAAGTCGGTCATACAAGACTCTTTTAGCTTCATCTAGGAAGGGACAACAGCGGACGGCATGATCACCTTCACACAGTCTACAAGGAAATCTATATTTTCCTTTCTGTCTAGAGACTTCGTTTTCACTAGTTGACGGTGTACTCTCAACATGATCATCAAAGGTTGATGACACCAGATTGTGCAAATGAGGAGAGCAGTCCCTTAAGATCCGAGGGATGCAAGGACAATCTTGATGATAGTGGTTTCCTTTGAAAATGACACATGGAGATTTAGGTTTGGATGATGCAGTGTGTGGATTTTTGCTAGATGATGCATGGTTGCCCCTTTTTGCCTTTGGCTCCTTCTTCTTCTTCTCCTTCTCCTTCCCTTTCTTCTTCTTCTCAGTTACTTGGTTTTTAGCTTTACCAACTTCACCAAGTGAAGAGGAAAGAGGGGAGGGAGAAACAAACGAAGCAGAAGGTTGGGGGGTAACTCTAGTATCATCTAGTTGCTAATTTGATTGCTCAGGAATTACGGCGGTTTGAACAATAGAGGTCGAGAAGAGCCATACTAGCAAGTCGATTGTCAGTCCTGGAAGGGACAATGTAGCCATATGAGGTGCACCAACATCTCCCCAAGAGGAGAAAGGACTAGGATTTCCTCCAAGGGGAAATCCTTGGTTGGTGGACTCCATTTTCTCAACCTAAGACCAATGAGGGAACAGTGACGTTATTTCGATTAAAATAAATTTTATGACACTTTGACACAACTTGCTTTTTCAGTTTTTAAGAGTCGAGAAAAAGCTAAAGATGACTCTAGTCGCCTTCGATTTTTAATGAGCCTGAAGTGACAAGTGCTCAGATGGACCTTTTCCTTTAAGGAGTCTGAAAAGAAACGAAAGAGACTACTCTGGAATTCTATACAGAGGAATTCCCAAACCAATCGCAAAACTACAGAATACTTTTTACGGTATGGCAAACAATCTTCCTGAATGTTGTGTTCAGTGCATTGCGATCAATAGGGCGACAAACACGGCTTCCTAAGGATAAAGGATATAGCCTATTGTGGTCTCCCAATATATACTCGACGGTACGTGGGAGCACAAGTCCGTACTGGCACTTGTCATCTCAAAGAGGAGAATCACCCAGCCTACGATGAAAGTGCTAGTTACCAGGCTTTACGACACCAGAATACATCTCTAGCCTAGACTTCTAAATGTTGTGCGTTAGGTTCCAAAGCGTTTTTATGTTCATTGAATTTATTTTACAGTTGATATTTCTTAAGAAGTTTTCCTTTTAGGTTCACCACGTGATGTAGATATACAATTCCTAAAATGCAATCTAAGATGATAAACAATCATTTACTCTTCCTTTTGCAATGAAAATCCTAGCTACTAAGGAAAGAGAAGCAGGATTTTTTCAACATAGAGCAGAGAGCACACACTAGATGCACTGTCCTAAATCAAAATCAACAAGAAGTCTAAATGCAAGTGCACATGCATGTATTTGTTTTCCTCTTTCTTAATGTGTGAATGACAAAAAGAATGTTGAGTACAAATTTGAATTATCTTTTATAAGCGACAGTAATAATGATTTTCTCTTCAAAAGACGAAAGGAAGACAATGACAACACTTCATGATTTTGAATTGAAAACTACTTTCGACACTTGAAAAGCTATTAATCCAAATCAAATATAAGAGTAATAGTGTAATCAACCATCAAGAATAGTAGGATTCTTTTCTTTGACTCAAAACGACACTTGCGACACTTCCAAATCAAAAGACGACAGTTCGACTATGCTACTTCTTTGTAAAAGAGAACTGTAAATGGCGAACAATACATAAAAATATTCACAATTCTTTGTACAATGGAGGTGGAATAATGCAAAGGAAGGGAGTTTCCA
>APFE031614988.1:13087-34328 GCA_000404065.3 Pinus taeda | reverse complement strand
AAGGAAAAATCAAACCCAACAATGGATTCCCCAGCAGAGTCGCCAATTTGTCATGCGGAAAGAGTTATTTTTGCGGACAAACCTAACCTCCCTAGGAGTCTAAGACTCTCTAGTGACAAACAAACCAAACACAGAACAATCCTTCTCTAAACACACGTTATTCTATGAGAGATCAAGTGTTTTCCGATCTTACCTTAGGTCCAACGCTTGTTGTAGCAGTCCAGCCTTGCTGATCCAGATGAGCTCCTCCTTCACTTTAAGACCTGCATACACTAACAAAGCAAACGATTACATAACACCTGAATATTTCATAAAAAAAAGCATATTCATCACATAGACCAAGGAGTACATGAAATAATTCATTAACAACAAATCATTGAGAAGAATGGACTTATTTGTATTAAGGAAACAAAAAAGGAACCATTACAACCTGAGCCTTGGTGTTGTGCAAGCTCCTCCCAGGGTCCAACAAGAGATTTCCTCTACTTTGACAAGCTCACCCACTCCCAATATGTCAACAAGAAAGGATGGTAATCTCTCCTCACAAGTTAACAATGGAAGTCCTAATTCTAGCAGCATTTACCCTTTGGAATGTTCAGCTTTCAACCTCCCCTCCTCTGGCTCAATGCCTGTATTTATAGTATTCTAGAGGAAGTTATTCAGTTCCAACATCAAGGGATACTCCCTCTTTTGGATGGGGTAGCTCCTCTCTTGATGGGATAAGTTCCTCTATCATAGGGATGCATGAACCATCTGAGGCGCTCAATACACGTCAAACACTCTTCTAGAAGGCTCTAGAAGTGACCCCAAGTAACTTTTTAAAGATGAAACTCGCGCCTTTTGACCTCTCCAGGGATACGCACCCATCGTTTGGCTTACAGAGCGTACAAGTACGCAGGTACAGTGTGTTTGGGATGCGTACACGCAGGCAAGGTAGAGAGAACCTGCGTACCCAGAGATAAACATGTTTTTAAGTGACTTTCTCTCTTTTTCAAGTTTGACATGAAGAGCAGAGGTATGAGGCTTTGACAAGGAGGATAATATGACTATTGATGGAGCCATATTAACTGCAGATAGTCATGGTGACAAATTTCAGTGTAACACTGAGCAATCTGTATGGTCTAGTTTTGATCAGTTCTGAGCAGGTTTCCATGGAGAACTTATGGGAGATGATGTAATCAGCTAACCTTGTTCCTTTAGGGTGTGAAACAACACTTTTAGGGACTCAAAAGCCCTTGGTTTATGGACATATATGATTGGGGTTGCAGTGCCCAGATATTTCTATAACAATCCCTTAAGTTTATCAATCACTTTGGCTTATAATATTAATCCTTCGGGTTTAAAATTATTCCCGTCAGTTTATAATCCAATGAGTTTATAATATTAATCTTAGGGTTTTTATTCCTAGGGTTCAATATTAATCCTAGGGTCTAATGTTATTCCCTTGGGTTTATAATCGCTCATGTTTTTAATATAATCCCATAGGCTTATTTATTCCTTTAGTTTATAACATTGATCATATGGTTTATAATATTAATCATAGAGTTTATATTCCTAGGGTTTAATATTAAGCCTATGGTTTAGAATATTAATATTAGGGTTTAATATTAATCCATAGAGTTTAAAATCCCTTGATTTTATAGTATTAATCCCTTTGATTTATTAATCTTAGTGTTTTGGTTCCTAAGATTTAATATTAATCCTAGGGGAATAACATACGTTTAAAATCCCCTATGTTTTTAATATTAATTCCTTATATTTATTTATCACTTAGGTATATAATTTTAATATTAAGGTTTATAATATTAATCTTACGGTTTAATGTTTATTGTAGGGTTTGTAATATTTTCCTTAAGGTTTATATCCCTTGAGTTTATAATATTAATTCCTTGTTCTTAATAATATTCCCCCAAGTTTATAATCCCTTGGGTTTACTAGTCCATTGCATTTATGATATCAATCCCTCAAGTTTATTAATCTAGGGTTCATATTCTAGGGTATAGTATTATTGACAAGATTTATAATATATTGGGTTTAGAATATTAATATCTTTGGTTTTCAATATTAATTCCTTGGGTTTATAATTTGTAATATTAATACCTTGGATTTATAATTTGTAAGAGTAGGGACTATAATATTAATCCCTTTGGTTTATAGTATCAATCCATTTGATTTATAATATTTATCCCTCTATGAAAATAATTATAATTACTATAATATAATAATCATTATCATAATTCATAATTAATAATTAATTAATTCTTTTAATAATTAATAATTGATAATTAATTAATTATTATTAACATGACCATGGTTTATACTATTAATCCATTTCGTTTATAATATTTATCCCTTCGGGAATAACAATTATAATTATTTAAGTATTGAGGGGTTTTCGCAATGCATTGTATTAGATATCATTTTTTGGGATTCAACTATGTTAAGTAAGTCATTCATCTATGACCATATCCATGGGAGATAGTCGTAACTGACTAATTTCTCATGATTTTTGAATAGTCCACTTAGCACGCATTGTATCAGGTGATGTTCATAGTGGTGAAGAAGTGGGATTGAAACTAGTGAAATGAATCAAATAGAGTTAATCATCACTTCCAGGGCTTGCACCCAGTAACTAGGGCTTCCCAAGAGGTCACCCATCCCAGATTGCCTCTAGCTCAAGCGCACTTAACTGTGGAGTTTTCCTCACGATCAAGCCCACTTAGCTTGCTACCCCATTTGCAAAACCTTAACAAGTATTGTGCCTCATGAACCATTCAAGTAGAGCTCCCATCACTCTTTTATATTTGAGTATTGACCTCTCATGGACATGGTCATAGATGAATGACTTACTTAACATAGTTGAATCCCCAAAAATGATAGCTAATATAATGCACTGCGAAAAAACCTCAATACTTAAATACAAAAGAGTGATGGGAGCTCTACTTGAATGGCTCATGAGGCACAATACTTGCTAAGGTTTTGCAAATGGGTTAGTAAGCTAAGAAGGTTTGATTGTGGGGAAAAATCCACAGTTAAGCGTGCTTGAGCCAGAGGTGATCTAGGATGGGTGACCTCTCGAGAAGTCCTGGTTACTGGATGCAAGCCTAGGAAGTGATGATTGACGCTATGTGATTCATTTCACTAGTTTCACTCCCACTTCTTCATCCCTATGAGCATCACCAGATGCAATGAGTGCTAAGTGGACTATTTAAAAGTCGTGAGAAATTAGTTAGTTATGACTACCTCTCATGGATATGGTCATAGATGAATGACTTACTTAACACAGTTGAATCCCCAAAAATGATATATAATTATAGTTATTATTTATTAATATTCATATATTACATTTATTAATTTATAATATTTACATTATATTATTTTTATTATTTTTATTTAGTTAAATTAATAATAATCGTTATTATAATTATTAATTATTATATTGGTTATTATTTTTAATTGGTTAATTAATGTGGTTGTTTAGGGATCGATATTATAATGCGGGGCTAATATTAATATTTACTAATATAATGTATTTAAATTTAATTAACAATAAAAATAATGATATTAATTAATAATAGTAGTAATATTATAGTAAAAAAACATGTCTTTCGGATTAATCACATCAATATTATTGGTCGACCTTTCAAACCAAATAATGTGGTTCATCCTCAGGACAAAGGTGAAAAAATCCATAAATCCTAATAAATAGCAAGGCTACATAAGAGTCTAGAATTAGCGGTTAGAAACTAGCTATTAGGAATTAGTTATTTAATTAATTCTGGACTCTAATGCATCCTTTCTATTTATTAGGATTTATGTATTTTTCACCTTTGTCCCTAGGATGAACCACATTAGTTGGTTCGAAACATCGACCAAATAATATTGATGTGATTAATCCGAAAGACATGCATTTTACTACATTATGGATCACAAAATCCTAAGATCTAACAATAGTAATATTAATTAACAATAATAATCATAATTATATGCCTTTGACATATATTAGCCGCATTTACTAATGTGTTTATGCTAGTAACACTATTTTATATATACATACTATATAACAAATTTTATATAATACATTTTACATAATCTAAAAAGGAAATTTGAAAAAAAGGCATATTCACCGGATGTAATTAATGATCTATTATAGTAGTTCCCTAATGGGGGTGGACGAGCATAGTGAGAGGGTTCTCAGAGAGGTGAGGTTGGGTTCCCGCCACCCCACTGAATCCCAAAATGATTAAGGGGAATGTGGCATAACACACCTTCCCCATGCACAAATATGTGTTGATTTATTGTTATTAATGTATCACCCTATTAAGTTTCTTTATTTTCTTTTACTAGAGGGGATGCAGTGGAGAGAGGTGGAAAGGTTTCTATGATCGCAAGGACATTGGCCCTTTCTTCTTGTGCTTTGAAGTGGTATTCTCTATTATGGTCTATGGTTGTGTGAGATGGAATTTCTTGTGGAGTTTGATGGTTAGGGTGGTTTTTGGATGGGGACACCATGTAACTCCTATTCTTGAGGGAAGATTGTATCAAGGCATGTCACCTTGCGGCCTTAGCTCGAGGAGGGAGAGGGTCTGCATTTGTGGAACAGGTTTTGGGGAGTGCCTGAATCTAGGCATCAATGTGCCTAGAGGATATTGGACTTTCAACCACACATATTTGGAAGTGGACTCAGGATGATTTCCTATTTTACTTAAGTTAGGGTGCCACGTTTACCCTTCATTCATTCAGTGGGGGTTCCTCTATAAGGGGTTCAACCTCACTCACATCTTCCCCTCTATGTTGTCAACCTCCAGGTCAAATTATTCATATATGAGTCTACGTGGTTGGTTGTTGTTATGAGTCTTATTGGATGTGTTAACTACTCAATCACTCTAGCGATACTTATAGGAAATTTTCCTCAATACTTGAGTTATATGCACCTCCATACCAAGATCAGAGGTTGTTTTGGAGTGTTGTTTAATATGCGACATTATTGAGGACACTGTCACTGGGGAAGGGGGGAACATGGGAAATGAAGTCATGGCCAACCTAGTCATGGGTAGAGGTTTAGGCTGAGGAGGAAACTATTGCCTTCCAAATTACAACCTCTACTGGCACCCAATCTGATATATGGAGACTGGAGCGATATGTACATAGAGAAGGGAAATTTCACTCTAACTCAAAAATTATTAGAGAAGTCTCACACTGGTTATCGGAACCTGGCCACCCTATGAGGAGATGACCATAATACATCGATTTGGTTACCTTACACTGGTAGCTAAGTTATTTTATAGTTTAGGTCCTCAAGGAGAAACATGATGATCGAAATGAGATTATATCCTTCCTCAATGATCTATAGAAAAACTAGTGGAATGTGCAATACAATTTGGCATGATCGAAGGCTCGTACCAATTATTTGGACATTCTCTAGAACATATGGAACAAAACATTTAGTGCAAATTTTCATAGCCACCACCTTTGGGTTCTAGCCCAACAAATCCTACGTGGATAACTTATTTTGATACTTGACGAATAGAGGATGTGTGATGGTTTTGTTGTTTTTTGGTTTACGACTTCTCTCTTATTATGGATTTATCAATTCTTTTTAGCAAATATAAAGCTTTTGGTGAATCAGTTGTCAACCAATTAATTTAGTAAGAGGGAGACTGACATATTTTTGAAGAGTTGTAGACAGTTATATAACTTTTTGACTTAATGAAAATTCTTGAATTACAAAAAAAAAAATCTATTATAGTATTTGATGCAAAAGCATTGACTCATCCTTCAAAAAATCAACAAGAATGAGTTCTAGAAGGTGAAAATATAAGAAAGGCAGGATAATGTCTATTTTCTAAAGGATTAAAAGTTTGAAAAATCACATTTATGAGAAAGATTAGGAATTTTTTAAGAGCCTTGTGGAGAAGATCATGTTGAGAGCTTTATGGAGAGGATCATGTTGAGAGATTTATGGTGAAGATCTTTATGATCTTGAAATAATCCACGATATTATAATTTTCTAATATAAATTGAAAACCTATGTGTGTATGAAGGGTGACCATTAGAATGAAGATCTGGCTAGCCAAGGCGCCAATATATGTTATGTAATATTTTAATGATTAATGTAATGAAATTAGATTCGTGCATGATGTAAATGTTTGCACATATTTTATCTCTTTGATATTATAGATTCCCGCATGTGTTTATTTATTGTAGATAAATTGTGTTTGTGTGACCTTTTTAGTGTATTTTCTGAGAGAAGGAGAATTGCATATGTGTTTCATGGGCCGCAATCACTTTATAAGTGAAAGCATGAGCAAAACCACGACATAATATATCTAAAAATTAACGTCACGAATATACGGATGTGAGACTATCCATACAATTGTGCATGGTGGAGGATTTGAAAGATTACAAACAAGTCTATGGGCCATAACCCACAGGTCCTAATATCAAGACTAGTAAAAATATTTAAAATGATAAACCCCCAAAATCCTTTTTGTCAGTATTGTTGGAGATTTCTGGAAGAGATAGATGTAATGGCTTTTGACCCATCCAACATTTCGAATGGTTACTACATCCATAATTAGGGACCAAAGAGCTTTATGAGCTCTCTTAAAATTTATGCCCCCCAATTCCTTTCCACTGAAAAATCACATTTGTTCCAAGATTTTAAAACTAATGGCTATTCCACCATTTAGATCATTAAAGCCTTTCAAGCTGTCTCACACCCTAGATCTACCAATATTTATCCTTCTCTTTCTTGTGGAAAAGTTATACTCTGATACATTAAAGGAACCATATATATTATAGCAAAGATCTTGTCTAGGAAGAACATAAAAACCATATTTAAGCCCCATAAAACCCTCAAACAATTATTTTGATTGACCAAAGAGAAATCATACCATATTCAAGGATTAGGGTTCTATCATATTCCCTATTCAAGGAAGAAACCCTATATTGGCCAAACAAGTTGTCCTTTCAAATCTTGCCTCAAAGAACACATAGATGATACCAACCAAAACAATCTATCAAAATTTGAAAATGATAGACCCCCAAATAATTCATTAAGTGGTATGAGAGTGCAGAATATTTTTATGTATATTGTGGAGGAGAAGTAGTGGAAAAAGGTTTAAGTGATTAAAAATATGGTAAGAGTTTTGTTTTTCTCTATGCAAGTGAAAACAGAGGAAGGTGATAACATTTTCAATAGCTTGGAGCAAGGATTGCTTGAAGGGTTCGAGAGGAGAGAGTCAAGAAGATGCCAAAATCCCAAAATCAGGAGAATGTCTGGTGTGATATCATGTAGAAAGGTGGATACTTATTACGGCAGAGGTGTGTTGCATCTCACAAGTTGAAGTTGTTACAATTAGACCCAAAAGCATATTACCAAGAGGTCAGATATTTTTCTACCTTAGGAATCTGATGCGGGAGCATTGACCCATCCTCTGAAAAATTAGCAAGAACGAGTTCTAGAAGGTGCAACTATAAAAAAGGCAGGTTAATATCTATTTTGTAAAGGATTAAAAGCTTGAAAAATCACATCTGTGAGAAATTTTAGGAATTCATTGAGAGCCTTGTGGAGAATATCATGATGAGATCTTTGTGGAGAGGATCATGTTGAGAGATTTATGGATAAGATCGTGGACCTTGAAATAATGCATGATATTGAAATAATCCACGATATTATAAATTTATAATATAAATTGTAACCCTGTGTGTGCATATTTTATCCCTGTATGCATTTATTTATTATATATAAATTGTGTTTACATGACTTGGTTAGTGTGTTTTCCAAGAACAGGAGAATTGCATATGTGTTTAACGGGCCACAATCACTTTACGGGTTAAAGTATGACCAAAGCCACGATGTAAGAGATATGGAAATTAATGTCGTGAGTAGTCCAATGTGAGACTATACATACAATTGTGCATGATGGAGGATTTGAAATATTACAAACAAGCTTGTGGGCCATAACCCACAAGTTCCAAGATCAAGACTAGTAAAAAGATTGAAAATGATAAATCCCCAAAATTGTTTTCATAAATATTGTTGGATATTTATGGAAGATATATATGCAATGGTTTTTAATCATCCAATCTTTTAGATGGTTACTCCATCCATCATTAGGGACCAAAGAGCTTTTTGAGCTCTCTAAAAATCTCTGCCCTCTAGTTCCTTTCAGCTGAAAATTCCCATTTGTTCCAAGATTTCAAAGCTAATGGTTATTTTTCCACTCAGATCACTGAAGCCTTTCAAATAGTATCACATCCTAGATCCACCAATCCCGGTTGTTCTCTTTCTTGTGGCCAAGTTATGCTCTCATACATTAAAGGAACCATATATATTATAGCAACGATCTTGGCCAGAAGAACATAAAAACCATTTTCAAGCCCCATAAAACCATCATGCAATTATTTTTATTAACCAAAGACAAATAAGACCCCATGCAAGGGTCAGGGACCTATTAGATACCCTGTTCATGCAGGAAACCATATATTGGCCAAACAAGTCATCCTTTCAAATCCCACCTCAAAGAACACATATCTAATACCAACCACAACAATCTATCAAAATTTTCCATCACTAAACACTCATTTAAATCCAAACATTTGATTCATTTTGATCAATCGAAAATAATACTCTCTATTCTATTTTATAACTCTTTTGTTATTCGATAATCACTTGAAATCGAGAAAAACCCTATTAAATTTAATAGAGAGTATGGATACATGCTTAGCCAATCCTGGAATCCCATCACCATATATCCCATTGAATCCTTCCCTTATTCCTCCCCTTTCATGCCCTATAATGTTTTGTTTTTCATAAGATCCAATTGGACCCTCTTCATTTCTTTATTTGTATTCTACCTTGATTATTAATTATCTTTCATTTCTTTCTTATACTAATTTCTAATTAAGTTTAATATTTGGTTTCATCTTTGCCTATATTTTCTTTCGTTTCATTTTTAGTTTCATCTTGGCTTGTATTCTCTTTCAGTTCAGATTAACCTTTTTTACACCTTCTTTGTTGCAACCTTGTGATATAATTTCAAAGGTCTAATTATTTCCAAATGTCATCCTTCAAAATTTTCTCCATTTTTCAATTAATTTTATAAGTCTAATTATTTCCAAATATGAATTTTCAACTTTACTCGAATTTTCAATTTATTTTAGTTCAAATTATCAATTTTCATTGTGCCCTTGTTGGAATTTTTATCATTATTTAATCATAATTTTATAACTTTATATTTATTTAATATTAATTTTTATTTTTAATAATTCTAATTCTAATTATTTTAATCATTTATTCTTCAATTGGAATTTCAACTAACTTAATCTTTTTTTATTTTTATTAATTAATTATTAATTCTATTTTTTTAGCTAATTCTAATTTTTTTAACAAGGATGAGTAGAGGATTTTATTAAATTTGTGCCCAGACACAGCAAAAAAAGGGAGAGGGGAAATTCCTTACATTTGCACCATCTTCAAAGGATATTCCACTGAGAAACCGACTAAGATTCTAGGAGATAAATCCCAGTATCTTCCATGGTTTCTACAGCTAAGATTTCCTGATGATTACAAGAGTAAATTCTTACAAATTACAAACATAATAATATGCAGAAAATTATTTGGGATACTTTTGAAATAAGGGGTGTACATGAAGTTGGGATCGTGAAGCTAAATTGACATCAGCCTCATGTTCTCATTTTTCCTTATGGGATTTTCAGCCTCTTGTGAGAGTCAATTCTGCTACATTTGAGGAGAGTGATTTTCTAGCATTGCCTCTTTTACATGACTTAGTGTGAGCTAATTTGATTGTCATAGCTTGTTTGTAAAATCTTGGAGTATATCTACTCATCTCCACAAGTCAGATTCTAACATTGTTAATAAATTTTCCACAAAGCATGATTTTGTATTTGAAGATACAATTGTCAAAGGAGCTTTCTCTTCATTCTCCCCCGATGTTGCTAAGTTTCCTTGATCCTTCTTTCTGATTTCATCCAAGGGAGTAATTTCATCTTGTTTTGGATCTTGATGAGCCTCAACAAAATATTGTTGAGGGAATGTTTAGGAACTTCTTCGGCTAATTTCTTTGGTGCTGTAACATTTTCTATTGATTCTTCTTCACTTTTGAACTAGTTGAAAATTTCCCTAATTAGATATGGGGGTATGGGTTTGCCCTTATTCAATGATAAGGGCTTGGGCTAGCATATCATTTTTTTTGTTAAGGGCGGCTTTTAGCAAAGTTCCCATGAAGAATGACAAATGATGCATTTGAAGGGAATATGCTCATAGTCCAATTCCTAAATATGGCTCCATTTGCCTAAATTTATTTTTAGGGCCTCCAGTGAACCTTCAGAGAGATTTACTTTGACACATATGTGAGAATACGAAAAATTGACCTCCTTTTGGTTATGTTTTGTCCAGATAGAGGACCAACTAATTTCCAATCCCTTTTAGTGCATCCAAACCCCATAGATGAAGAGGGAGGTGAAGTAGTCAAATCCACACCGACGCTGAAGTAATTTCAGAGTTTGGATTGAAATCTAGAGTCCATGGAGAGATATATAGGTCTCTAGTCCCCATAAAATACAACCATGATTTGAAAATCAGATATCTTTCCAGTTTATTCATAAATAGAAAAACATAGAAACTCTTGTCTATTGCAAAGAAAGTTACCTGACCTTGAAGCTTGGGGGTCCATTGTTCTGTGATCTAGGATTCAACAACTTTTGGATTCAACCATAAGCCCATAAAATTACCAACCAATGCTTCTTGTGAGAGGGCGAAGCCTCTCTTGCATGGATTTGATAGAGAGAGTTCCACATCTAGAATCTCAACTAATTTCTTCACAAATTTTTTTTTAGGGGGGAGAAAGCCCCTGTAGTTTCTACACCTGTAACAGGGCTCTATATATAGCCATCTCCTCCATAATGAGTAGAGGAAAATAGATATACAAGATCAGATTTGAGAAGTCTACTGTAGTACATCTATCAAATGCAAGCTTGAACCTTATTGGAGTCGTAAATATAGTTTTCGGGGTCTCTTTCTACCAAAACTAATCTTTAGCGGCCAAATCATGAAGTGGAGTTCAAGACCGAAGTGCCACAGTCCTCTACATATCAAATTTGAGCTAGTTGACGTTACAACTAGAAAAACCTTATCTACCAAGAGTTAGGAGCCACATAACTCATTTTTTTATTCCATAGATGATATTATCATTGTCACATGTTTAATTAATTCTAGTTTTATTATTAACAAATTTTTTTATTTTTTATTATTAATTATTAATTTTAATTTTCAACTAATTCTATTTCTTATTATTATTATTCTTATTCAATTCTTATTTCCAATCCTTTTAATTCTTATTTTAATCCATTAGTGCTTTAATTCTCATTTTCAATTAATAAATATCATTATTTTTTATTTCTTATTTTAAGGTTGAGTTAATTATTATTTTTTAATCATTAACTTTTAAAATAATTCTTTATTTTGTGTTTTTAAGTGATTTAAAAAATAATTATTATTAATTTTAATTAATTATATTTAACTTATTAATAATTTTTTATTTATACAATTAATTTTTAAGCCAACACATACTTAGTTCCCTTTCTCTTATAAAAAGGTCATTCAACATTTGTTTACTCACAAAGCTATTTGGTTCTTGATGATGGATGGAGTAACCATCTGAAATGTTGGACGAATAAAAAACCATTATATGGTTCTCTTCCAGAAATATCTAACAATATGAATAACTGTAGAAGTGTTCAATCATCTAATGAAACAATCCTTAATATAACGTTCATTGTCAAAGCATGCTAGGAATAAAAAGTTTGCAAAGTAAAATCAACAATAACAAATTTTTTGATAACCATGTCACAAACTAATAATATATCAAAATATATATCCATAGCAAGGTAATAAACAAAATTATCAACAAAGGCATGGTTAATAGAGATTGGAAAAAGGTTAGTGGATAAATTTTGGCTATATGTTAATTTGCATGTATTTTATTTAAAAAAGATTACCCAAATTTCATTTTTTTTTTTCATCCAAAATCTATAGAGAAAATATTTTACTTTAAATTATATAAAATCCTTAAATTTTTGAATATTTAATGGTTGGAATTTAAATAACTAGTCATATTACTAAATATTTCTACACTTTAAAATAAGTATGGATCTTTAAAAAAAAAATATCATCATCATAGAGTCATAGTCAACATATAAGTTGTGAATAAGATGGTGATAAACAAGTCAATAGTGAATTCGATAAAAGTGTGTTTAGAATTATCATTTAGTTTCATTGTAACTATAAGTTAATCATGGACAACTACTTATGTAGAAAGTTGTAGTAGCAACTAAGCAATTGAAATAGACTATAATCAAATTTTAAAAAAAAATTGCTAAGCAATAGGAAGATATATGTGGAATTCTAATTTTGATTAGAGAAGAAACAAGAAATTGTCAACATGGAAAACCAAACATTATTCAAATTAAACAATATTTTCTCAAAACTATACTAAACACACAATAATCCAATGATTTCTTCAATGTCTCTTGTACTTGCAAATAGATCTGCCTAATATTTTCAATAATTTTTTCCACATTGTTTGTAGATGACAATATGCTTTTCGGCTACCCCTCTGTTCAGGAAGCCTCTCGTTTCAAATCCCTGCTCAATGATTTCTCTGAGGCCTCTGGTGCTACCATTAACAAGTCTAAATCGCAAATTTTCTTCTTTCACACTCCACCAGTAGTCAAAACTGTTGTGGCAAGAATTCTAGGATTCCCAATTGCCTCTCTTCCATCCACTTATCTTGGCGCCCCCATGATCGCCTCCTCTATTAAGCACTCTGCTTGGAGAAGGCTCCTGGAAAAGATTGAACAGCGACTCAACCGATGGACTTACAGGCCCCTGAACATCGCTAGTAGGGTTGTTCTCATAAAAGCAGTCTTGCAGGCAATGCCGCTTTATTTGTTCTCCATATTGGCAGCCCCCAAATGGGTCCTCAAGCGACTAAGAGACATTCAAAGAGGCTTTCTCTGGGGAAAAACCTCGACCAATCATAAATGGGCCTTGATAAAATGGAATGATGTCTGCACTTCCAAGGAAAAAGGCGGTATTGGTCTGAGAGACCCAACTCATAGCAATGAAATCATGAGTGCCAAAATATGGTGGCAATGGCTCTCCTCACCAGGAAAACCCTGGGCTATCATATGGAGTGAAAAGTATGCTAGCAACAGGCCACAGGAGGAACTCATATGCTACACTCCAATCACCCAGGGTTCGTTGATATGGAACGCAGCTAAACAACATTTCAAGTTGATTCAGCAACACAGCTTCTGGGAAGTCAGAAATGGTCGCACAGCCAGATTCTGAACGGATGCCTAGAACCAAATGTCAAAGCTCAATGGGCTCCTACATATTCCCTCAAATTTCCTTGACGAAGACCAACAACAACACAAAATTTGGGAATTCTGGGAACAGGAACACGAGTCCGGGTATAGAAAATGGAAGCAAGGTACACAATTAACCAAGAATGAGGAACACCCCTTCACCGCTGAGCTGGAGAGGAAGTTAAAATGAAGAAGCATTAGACACTCAGAGGACAAAGACATCTTACGATGGGGCTACAGGCCAAAAGGGGCCTTCACAACCGCAAAAGCCTACAAAATTGTAAGCACTGACCCCTCCATTCCCAATCCAATATGGTCCAAAATCTGGAAGTTAGATTCTTGGCCAAAAGTATCACTCTTCTTATGGTAGGTTGGGCACAAAAAAATTCTCACTTGGGAAAAACTCCGAAGAAGAAACTATCATGGCCCTTCCATTTGTGTAAATTGCAAATATCACGAGGAAACTACTTAGCATCTTTTGGATGACTGTCCCTTGGCTCCCATAGGCCAGCTTCAGGAGTCAGAGAAGATGCAGGCTTACGAATGATATAACAAACACATTAAGACATTGGCCACTGCATCCATATAAATGTGACATTCTCAACCACCTATGGTGCTTACTTCTTGGCCTGCTTCTTTGGAATATATGGAAAGAACGCAACAAGAGGATATTTAAAGACCAGTACTCCCCAACTGATGTCATCTGGAGAAAGGTTTGTGAGAACCTGGAAGAAACCTTGAAGCTTAGATCATGGAACAAAGACGATCTCCCAATGCAAAACCATGAGAAAGCTATATGGAATAACTGGAATCTAAAGCTTCCAACGCAGTCCTCCAACGCCATCAAACGCAACAGCAGCAGAACAGAACAGACCATGTGGAAAGCCCCATCTAAGCATTCCTATAAACTCAATTTCGATGGAGCTTCGAAAGGCAATCCCGGGAATGCTAGCTATGGGGGAGTCATCTGAGACTACAAAGGCAGGCCTCTACAGATCTTGTTTGGAAATATTGGTTGGGACACAAACAACTTAGCGGAGTTGGAAGGTCTTTGGCAGGGGATCACTCTCTCAAGAAAAAATAACCTAATCCCCCTGGAGGTCGAGGGTGACTCCCAAATTCTGATCAATATGGCCAAGCACCTCCTGAATGGCTCAAATGCCAAAAAAGTAGCCACAAGCTGGAGGATGGAAGCAAGGCTGGAAACACTGGAGCAGGAATTACTCAACAACCGAGCCATCACCTTCAACCACATAAGAAGAGAAGGCAACAAAGTAGCTGATCTACTCGCCAACATTGGGGTGGAAAGCTCTCTTGCACTATAGGCAAGCACTCTTGACATTTTAAAAAATCATGCACAAGCTCAGGAATGCCTACACCTGGTCCAACATGATGCCAACCTCCCGGATGCGAGTGATCGTTAAGTTTTTCCGGCTGATGGGACAGAGGTCCCGAGGAGACCACATGCCCATCACGCGCAAGGTGCAAATGGGCAACGAAGGTAACGGTAATCCTAGGTCGGTGGCTTTATGAGTCACAGGTTGGCACACCGAAGGCATTAATGCTTTGACCTCTCTTGGATGTGCTTCCCCTCTCGGCTCTGCGATGGATTTGGCTGTAGCTTTTATGGCAGATGACCGCCGAGGTAGATCTGGAAGCTCTATAAACAACGGCCCTATCCGCCCTCCTGGTCTCATGCTCTCTGAATTCTGCATTCCTGCCCACGTGCAATCCGACCTCTGGGCAATCCGAGTCCAGTTCTTAGTTCAGGCAGGCCCTGCCCTGTTTTGTCAAAGGTCGAACCTGTTCGTTCCGCTGAATTACTCCTTGAATCTCCCCGCAAGTATGGTTCATGAATGCCCACGGCTGCTAAGCCGCAGGGGTTCCAGTAGAGGGGGAACCTCTCGACGCCCTGCTCCAGAGGAATCCCGCCCTCCTTGTCATTTCCCTCACTGCCATTGCTTCTGTCACTGCCCCAGCTCGGCCTTCACTCATCCCTCTCAGCCTACCCAACTCATGGAAGCTAGTTCCTCTGGCACCTCTGGGGCACCCTTCTTTGGCTCGGCCATCTTCTCTTTTAATAGTCGTCTCACCAGGCCACGTATCAACACTCATATCTCTGTCTTGTTCATTAAGGAATCAGGGGAGGAAGGAGGCACTAGTTCTTCGCTTGTTTCAGCTCCCCTGCAAGAAGAAAGCCATGCGGCCATTGCGACACAGGAAGACAAGGGAAAGACTGTTGCGGCTCCGACTCTTCACAAGGATGGCAGCGAATTTCCACCTGCAGAGGTTGAGGAAGCTGGAACAAAGATGCTGGAGGAGGACTACTACAGGCCCTGTCCGATAGTGGAGGAGGAGCCAGAGGAGGAGTTGGATGAGGAGAAGTCGAAAGAATAGCACGCGGCTGCAGTTCGAGAATTGATGTCCGGGTGTTGGCTCTTGGCTTCTCTGGTCAGGTTTCCTTGTCCACTTGTCATTGTCTGTTTATGTTTTATTCTGTCTCGGCCGTCGACGAGTTTAGTGTCTAAGCTTTGGGGTCGACGTGTCAATGTTTTGAGGTCGATGTGTCAATGTTCTAGGGTTGACGAGTCTTAGTGTTAAGGTCTTGGGGTTCTTTTGGGTATGAGGCACCTAGCCTCCGTGGTGCTCCCCTGTGTGGGACCGTTGGTTATTGCGATGGTTTTGGGTCCTCCCCTGCACGGGATTGATGGTCCTTGCTCTGGTTGCTAGTCTTCCCTGCGTGGGAACTTTCATGGTCCTCCCCTGCGTGGGAATTTTTGAGTCTTTTTGTATGCATGGCCAAAGGGTTGAGCTTGTCTACCAGGGTCTATGGCAGTAGGCTCCCACTGTAAAGCCTGACTGTACCTGTATCTTTATCTTTTGTACATAATAGAATAGCCTAATTCAGAAAAAAATAAAAAATAAAAAATAAATAAAAATAAAATAAATAAATAAAATAATAAATAAATTTCCACATTGGATTCCTCTCCAATGTATGTCTTTCATCGATCCCCTTGTTGTCCATATATAGATTCTAAGGGTGAAGCTAGAAAATACCTTTGAAGTAAGTTAAAATAGAACATTAGATAGAAATATGGTCTACTCTATTTAATAGTGTTGAATATGTTCGTTTGTGTTCTATTCATTTCATGACCTCCCACATGTGTAATTGTTACACTAGGTGCAACGAGGTGGGGGGGCGGGGGGGGGGGGGGGGGGGGGGCGCACAAGGGGGAAAGATCCCCTCGCCTAGATGTTACAAAGGGGAAATGGAAGTGATATGTAAAATTTTGTGGATATTCCACTACAAAGTTGAGCACAACATATCTGATATTTTTTTACTAAACTCTAAAATCTATATTGAGGGTTAATTTTTCCTTTTATTTCTACAATTTTAAGTTATTATTTACTGATATGCATGCAAAATATAAATATGCAAAAAATAGAGGAAAAAATAGTGATCTTTAAACTATCATGGATATTCCACTAGAACGTTCATCACAAACAACCTGATAGAATTATGCTTAAAATCCAAAATATACATTATGAGTATTAATTTCTCCTTAAATTTCTATATTCATTAATTATTATGTTAGGCTTTTACATGTAATAGGTAAAATATGAAGACAATATATAAAATCGAAAATAAAACTCACAATCCACAAAGTAACACAAGATATAACCTAGGAAACCATTTGGGGAGAAAACCCAACTAAAAGGTGAGGTTACTCTTCTCTTTTTTTTAAAATGAGAAACAAATGCAAGTACAAGAAAGTGAGGCCTGTGGCCTATGGGTTACTATAGTGCAAAAACTTCTTTGTTTTCTCTCTCCCTATCCACTATTGGCTACTCTGCTCATCTATCGAACAAAATGCATTCAAATGGAATGGAACTCTTTTTCCTCCTCGTGACTTCGTTATAAAATAGTTTGATAGCCTACTAGTAGATAAATTGTACTCCTTCATTTTTAACTCAAGTTAGAATATCAACTCTCATAGTGTTAGAAAATATAGCAAGAAAGACTCAATTTGACTCTAGCATTAGTCAAATTCATGGGGGCTTCACTGGGGGAGCAATATCATACCACGTGGGTTCATATCGGGGGATATATATTTTGGAAAAAATGACATAATATATTGGGGGATATATAAGGCGGTAAAGGGTTTTTATATTGACAAATATAAAAAATGGAGCTTAAATTTAATGAAAAAATATAAAGGGATATAAAAAATGTTAATGAAAAAATGGTTGCCTACAATATCTAGTGAAAGTAGGGGACTTTTAAATTGGGAAGTTGCATTGGGTTCATATTGTAAGGAGGTTAAATAATGTGATTTATAGAGGGATTTTCTAATATGCAATAAAATTAAGGGTATTGTTTAATATGCCATGAATGCACATGATATGTCAGAGGTTCACTGAGTGAATCCTCCGTGGTCAAATTGAGTAAATCGAATTTCCAAATCGGCAAGACAACTTGGAGGGATTTAAATATCGTGACATGTCTCCTGTCACTCAATTAGATCAACAAATTCTAGTTAGGGGGCTTGGAGTTCGGTCATGCATGTGTTGATTACTAAATTTTAGCAATCTAGTTCAATTATTTTCAGTTGTACTCAGTTAACTAACCTCTAACAATTAATAGAGTCGGTTGAAGGCCAGTTGAGCAGTGAGGAAAAACTCTAACTCAGATATTTTTCAGTTAACTGATCGATCAATCCAAAATATCCTAGACATGTTGGAATTCAAATTTCTCAGTTGGAGTGAAGGAGATAGAGGATAGTGTAACATTAATTGTACACTAGTTGAGTGTGCAATTTTTGCATGCAGTTAGGAGATCAATTCCTTTGGGAATTGCGCAAAGACATAGGGGCTTACCTATTGTTTAGGAGCTTGAATTAGCTCAAAATTGTGTACGGAAATAGGAGGCTAAAATTGGCCAAGTGTTGGCCAGAGGTTCTCGTTCAGAAGAGAGAACACATTAGGGGAATCTTGAGGTCTAAAATGGGCCTCCTAAGAAAAATGTACAACCAAAATAAAATTTATAAGAACCAATAGGATTCAAGATGATGATGTCAACCATGGGGAATGATTCACTATTTTTGGAGTAAAAAATTAAAAAGTTTAAAAAATAATAAAATAACTTTTTCAACTCGTATTTTCAGCTTATCTCCCTAAGGTTTTACTCAAATTTCGAGTGGGAGTACTCATTGGATGGAAAATTTTGTTCCTCATCTAAGGAGTACCCATGTTGCCTATTCTTGATGGACCCTGCTACACAAAAAATAAGAAATACATGAAAAACCGTGATTGCAATCACATTTTTCATGTATTTCTCATTTTTCATGTAGTAAGGTTCATCGAAAGTATGCAACATGGGTACTCCTTGGATAAGTAATGAAATTTTTCATCCAAAGAGTGTTTCTTCTTGAAATTTGAGTAAACCTATAAGGAGATAAGTTAAAAATACGAGTTGAAAAAAATAGTTTTTTCTTTTTTTCCCTCTAAAATTTGATGAAGTAATCTAATCTTATTTTAGTATTTCCACTGTTATTTTATAATTTCATTAGAAGGCCCATTTTGGACCTCAAAATTATCCTAATGAATTTTTCTTTTGCAAGTGGTGCTCAGAGTTGGAGCATACAATTGTAAATTCAACTAATTAATACAAAGAGGCTTGAGGTGTTTTTCCCAGTTGGGTTCCCCTAGAAATCACTGTGTACTTGTGGTTTTTCGTGTTGAATGTTTATGCATGTTATTCTAAAATATTATTTTCATTCCACATATTAGTAGAGTAGAATTTAGGACTCCTGATTTTAGTTCTATTTCTTAAGAAATTGCAATTTCCATCAAATTTCTACATGGTATCAGAGCTGTGAAATCACATTAGAAATAATATTTCGAATTTGTCCCTCAATAATTTTGAATTTGCAGCATCAGTGTAGCAACATTTCTTCAAATTCGGGAGAGAATCTTTCAACAAACTGACATTGGAGTATGCCTTGTGACGAGCTTCAGTATGACAACTAAAATGTTGCAACTCCCAAGGCTACCAATTTTAATTATCAACCCAGGGTTTGTACAAAATTAAGAGGTATTGACACTTTATGTGAAACATATATTATTTCCTTCCTTCGCTATCATGATGTAATGGAGTGAATGTAATGAAATCAAATCCTAAACTAATTGCAGAAAATGAAATTTTCGAAATGGAAACCTTAACCTATTGCAAGAAAAAAAATATAAGGAGAGTAAACCTATTTTAATTGCATAAAGTAAATATCATGGACTAAATATCAATCATTACATTTCAAATAGGTTATATTTATTGATGGAGTTCATTGGAGGTGGAAATCAAGAAAATTGTCATTACATTATCCAATTCATAAATCTGTCCATTAACCCAAATTGTTGAGATGTTTTGCAGAGGTAAAAAGGCAAGTCCTAATTGGTGTTTGTTCCTCCTCAACCATTTATTTAGATCCTAGGGGTTATGATTCAACCCTTTAGAGACAAAAACCAATATTTTTGAGTGAATCTAGGAAAGTATATACATGTTGGAAGAGTGATACAAGAAGTTATAGGTGTTGCTATAGGAAGTTACATATTTGCTACATGAAGATATAATTCACTGAAAGACCAAGTAAATCAAATCCAAATTGGATTGGAAAAATTTTATTTATTTAATAGGATTTCTTAGGTCTCCATTCTAAGTGGAACCACTCAAAAATACCCTTGTTGACACATGCTAAAAAATAACACAAAATTACTAGTCTAAAATCTAGAAATTCGAGAACTAGTGAGCTAGTTAATATCAAATGCCTAACCTAATTAAATGAAAACTATATGAGGTAAATTTTTTTATTATCTAGATTTGTTTATGATCTAATGCAAATGGAATCAACTCAATTGAAGCTCATTAGCATGTTAAAAAAAATCGCAGAAAATTACTACTATTTTCCATAAGGGACTTCTAGAAATTTAGATTTGGGAATAAGAAAACTAATCCAAGTAGCTCAATGATTACTATGACCTTCCAAAGATGTTTCAAGGATGAAATCATGCTTGCGATCCTACAAAATAACTTTCTTCAACCATTTAAACCAATATTGCAACAAGAAATAATCAATACTAAATGTAGAAATAGAAAAAAACAAGAACAAGAGATTCATGTGAATAAGAAGTGAAAGGAAGAAAATTAAATGATAAAAAAGGGTTTTAAGGCTCCTGGGATGGCCAAGCCCAAGGAATCTCAGATTCCTATGAAGGATACTAATATTATGAAGTTGAGCATGACACCAATCTTCATTATTGCCATCAATACAATTACATCCTTGCAAGAAATGAAAGTGGAGCTGAAAAAATACGAGGTATGTCTACAAGAAGACTAAGAAAAATCAACCCCAAGACTAAAATTCGACTTGGTACCTATAAAAAAAATATTAGGAATCATTCCACATGAAAGAAGGAAGCTTTCCCCTCCAAAATCCCTCAAATAGTGGATCTCGTTCCCAATACTAGATATCTGCATTAAATGACAGGGAACACATTCCTAGATTTTCTCAATCATTGGAGTGTAGGAATTTACAGGGTAAGTTCCTCAGAAAGAACACCAAAAGGACACCACTCACAACCAGATCTCAAATCAATACACCAGTATTTTTGACGTGGTTAAAACCCTCAAAGAGGGAAACAGTCCACGGCCTGAGCCAACGTGGCCACTTCAGGCAATTTATTAATCAAAGAATGAAAATTTACATAAGCTTTTTCTCATAGACGGATTACCCGAACAATGACCCTCCATGCGCTTTAAATAGAACTCATGGACCAATCGGGTGTCAAGCCA